>CM008281.1:32508716-32635212 GCA_002319775.1 Fagopyrum tataricum | reverse complement strand
TCCGACCTCATTAGAAAATCCGTTGAGAAACCCATCGGTTAATGAAAAACAAGTTTATCAACAAAAAAGTACTTGGAGTTGAGATCATTACTTTGTGGAAAAAATTACAATTTAATTTATCTTCAATAGCAATGAAGCCATTTAAACATTATAAAAGTAATACATTATAATATATACTTGATTTATTTCCTTAGTATGGCCGTTCTCAATCCCAATTACCGGGAGGATCATAGTTACAAGTAATGAAGGTGCCTCCGTCATTGCATTTCACCCTACCACAACCCAAATTCGTCGAATTCTTCCACATAATTTGAGTATAATGACGGCATTCTTGTCCCGAGGCACAAGTATTTGAATTATAGTCATAATATTGATGTTCACTCATCCACATATCGATGGCACCCTTAGCCGTAAAGCTTTCATCGCTCCAGTAAGCAATGTTCTCGCCATAGGGACCTTTTGAGTGAATTAGGGCACAATCGGTTCTTTGTTGAGCGTAGTTTTGAGCATATGATGCCACCTTTTCGTCCCATTTCATAGGTCCAACTCCACTTTTGCCTCGTGCTTCATTGTGGAGTTTGACGTAGTCTTGTGGTTCGTTTTGTGCATTTGAAAATATGAGAAGAATCAAGAGAACAAAGATTGAGATGGTGAAATGACTCATTGTTTGTCTCTTGTTGTTTGGGTTATGAAACGAGTTGTATTAATACGGATAGATGGCTGCATTTTTCTTAGTTATTTTTGGTAAATTTTGGTCATATACTTAACTTAACATTTAATTTGTTAATTTAGACAAATTGATTGGTTTCATTTGCCTGAATTGAAAGTTACTAATTTGTTAAATTAGGTAGAAAGTTTTTTTTTTTAATGTTGAGGTTGAGAGATTAACGTAGTCCTATCCTTAACAAGTACGGAATTAGGGGTCGACTATGGTTTTCTCAAACCCACCCTAAATTTGTAAGTACTATATGTATTTTGCATAGACTAATGTTTATTCACGTTGACTATATATATGATATAAAGTAGTCTACAATTTAACTCTTCTATTTTGCATCATTTTTTTAGTATGATACAACTTTTTCTTATCACGTAAACTTTAAATGTAATTTACGTTTGTGCTCATTTAAGTGTTTTACTTATAACGGTAAACATAACCAAAAAAAAGTTTCAACACAGTTAAAATTGAAGTTACAACACAAATTTATCGTAAATTACAAATATTGATCCACGATGGTGATGGACGTCAATTGAAGTTAATCATGTTAATTGTTAAGCACCAATGTGAATAAGGTTTCTTCACGTGAAAAACCAATATATGTAGTATTGTATCATTCATTTTTCCAACAAGCATATAGCTTATTCATACTGAGCCTTTACACACTACAACGCCTTCATAGCTATCGACCTTAATGTACATTTTGATATTTTTTTTTGGAAAAACTATATATTAAATAGGTAGATCGTTTGATGTTGAATTATTTTAAGCCATCAAACGTTGAATTCGACTAAAATTTCAGTCCTTAAGTTTAGTTTAATACATGATGGAAAAAAAATTGAGAGCATAAAAGATATATGATAAGAATATATGAATAAACAAAAAAGAAAATTTTTATTCTTATTTCGTAGTTAGGGTGAAAGTTGTAACACCCCTAATTTTGAAGAAATCAGGATGCTACGGGTTAGGACCTCACAATGGGTCCTGACCTTAGTTTGACAACAATTTTACTGGATGTTATAACAAGGCACAAATAAAAAAAAACCCGAATAAAACGTTTTAAAAGTAAAAAGTCATAAAGAGAACAACCATCAACCAACAAATAAAAACGTGACGAGGAAATAAAATGAGTCTTGTCAATAAAAGAATATCAACAACCCAACGACTCATACGGAAATCCGGCTGACCGCCTGTCTTCGGATCCCTCAACAATTGTCTAACCTACAAGATCTATCAACGACGGTATATACACCGTTAGCTAACAATTCAATATATAGGTTAATAATAAGTAGCAAACACACACGCAATACAAAAATTAAACACACAACATGCTTGCACTCAATCATTTTATTATATTCCATTAAGTGGTTCACTTTTATAAATTCAACTTACTGTGTGGCACGAAGGTCCCATCGACCTTCACCTTTGTCCCCGAAAACCAACCAGAGTGGATCCAATGCATCTCACCGTTTACCGGTATGGACTGGTTGCAGAGAGCCTTCCAATCAGCTGACTGTAACACCCCGAATCCGCAGGACTCGAGGCGCTACTGGGCTAGGATCTCAAAATGGATCCTGACCCTAGCCTGACAACATGTTCACTGGATCTTACAACAAGCCACAGATTGATTAAAACCAAAACATAGAACTATAATATATAAATCAAAAGGTTTATACAAGGTACCGCTGACTACAATCAAAACATATAACTGTAGTAACACAAGGTCCCAAATCCCACGTAATATCCTAGTGTACGGAGCCCTCAGTGGATCACCCACTCTGGATCACTCTGCAGCTCTCCTAACCTGCAAAGGATCTACAACACGGTATAAAACCGTTAGCTAACGATACACATATATATAGAAGATGCAAGAGCAAAAACACACTTCAGGAATCATAATATATAAACATGTTGTCACACATTTACCTGGTTAATTATCTTTATAAAGTCCAACACTCAAATCGTATATATATATCTGCATATGAATATATGTGACACGATGAATATATATAATCCTCGCCTCTGAGTGCTATAGCTAGCTGGAGTAGTATAAGCGCACCTTCCCATATACCATAAGGAGTGGTAAGTGCCCTTCCCGTATACCAGTTCTAGCCTGACTACAGAGAACCTCCCAAACTCCACTACGGGATGAAAGGCAAGTTGTCACAACCACTACAATGGGCGATCACTAAACCATAGGTCGGTAATAATTAATATCGCATGCTATAAAGCATATAACAAACACTACTCATGCATACATCCAATATAAGGATGGTAGCTAAGTAAGTCCTATAGACTTACCTCAACCTCAAAGTAATCTGAACCACGATCAACTCCAAATCTGGAGGACAACACTACCTAATAACAAGGCATAAAGAGATATCAAATCTCTTATCAATCAAAGGGGTCACACCTAGAACCAAGGGATCCATAAGGATCATATCTAACTTAAAAACCCTCGAAGCCATAACCGAAACCTATCAATATCATACTCATCGTCATCCTATCCTCATACACATACCTAGCATGCTACTAACCCGCTCATACAAGGAAAGGAAATGATCTACACTACTCTAGGTAGATTCGGGACAAGACGCACCTGCGTGACAAGAGGGACACAGGGGCGAAGCAAAGGCAACCGCAGGAGCGGCGGCACACACGCACAAGAGCGGTGACAGTGGCCGCGGGGGCGGCATCTTCCGGCGCGGGTGCGGTGACAAAGTCCCGCAGCGGCGGCTTCCAGGCGCGGGGGCGGCAACAATTGCAAAGTGCGAACCCCGATTTCCTCTTCGGTTCTTCACGTGATGGATTCACGCCTTCACCAACAATCAGCAATACATATACATATATATACACATACAAACATCAATATACATCCAATCACATCTAATCCTAAGCTAGGGAAGAGGAATCAAGGAAGAAAGAAAGAAAGAAGAAGAAGACTTACCACAATTGTGGTCCTATGCAGCAAGGAAGGATCAACAACACACTCTCAGCTGGCTCCCAAGCTCAGCAACACATCCACACATCCTCATCATCATCAAACTCATATTTTCTCTTTCAAACTCGAGAAGAATTCAAGACAAGCTCAAAGGAAGGAAAGGAGGCAAGAAGATCGTGGTAGTAGTTGGGAAGAAAAGAAGGAAACCCTTGATCCTAAGGTAAGAAGAGATTAAGGAGGAGAAGGTAAAGCACGGTCCAACCGGTCAACAAAGCCGGCTGCAGCCGCAGGAAATCGCAGGGGCGGGTATCTTGGTCGTAGGGATGGAACACTGCACAAGCCACAGGGGCGTCCCTATGGACCCGCAGGGGCGGCTCAGTCCTATCTCGGCTCTAAAGACTAAAGCTCTTACATCTCACCCCCCTAAAAACAAGTTTCGTACCGAAACTTGTGAAATCCTTAAACCACACGGACTGAAAAGCCGAGGTATAACTCTCTCTATAACCTCAAACACGAGCATGGAGGAAATCATCATCTCCAGCAACAAAATCACTATATTATCCAAGGCATAGAGGCAAACCATCTCTAGCCAAACTATAATCACATCACAAGGCATAGAGGGAAAACATCTCTAGCCGTATCATACTCATAACAGAAGGGCATGGAGGTAAAACATCTCCAGCTGAATCCTAATCGTATCATAATAGCATGGAGGAAAGCGCCATCTCCAACTATAATCATCAATCGTACTAGCACAACAAGATCTACTAAGATCACATATCACATCATAGTTAGTACAAAAATAAACACATCATAGCATATAAGCACATAAGCATAACATTATAGTACTAAGATCTACTCGTCGACCCTACAGGTGCATCTATCTCGGCGTAGAACTCTAGATAGTTCCTCTGAATACAATTCTCAGTCTCCCATGTAGCCTCATTAGGTCCTCGTCTTTTTTTTTTTTTGGTTAATCAGGTCCTCGTCTCGACCATTATATCCTCAGCGGAATGTCCTTCGAACGTAGGTGTCTCATACCTCGTTCTAGGACTGCAATCGGATCCTCAACAAAAGTGCGGTCCGGCTCGACCACCAAATCATCAGTACTCACAATATGTCTCGGATCTGGTATGTACTCCCTCAGCTTGAACGGTCCGACATATCGGGGCTTAACTTCCACTTAATGCCAAAGCGTCTAACACCTTGTGTCGGAGACACTCTCAGCCACACATGGGATCCTACTCTGAACTCTAGGGGTCTACGCCTCCTATCTGCATAAGAATTCTGACGGTTCTGTGCGGTCAACACCCTCTCTCTAATCAGTGCTACACGAGCAACATCATCCTGAATCTGATCAGGTGTCAAACCACTAACACTGCTCGGCTCATCCCAGCATAACGGAGTACGACATCTCTGTCCATACAATGCCTCATATGTGGCCATCCCAATAGATGCATGCCAGCTGTTGTTGTACAAGAACTCAACTAGTGGGAGATGATCTGTCCACACTTGTCCCCAATCCAACACACAAGCTCGCAGCATATCCTCTAGTGTTTGAATGGTCTTCTCCGACTGACCATTTGTCTGAGGATGGAACGCAATCGTGAAGTGCAAACTCGTCCCCAGGGCAGTCTGAATCTGCTACCAAAACCTCGAGGTAAATCGTCCATCTCTGTCTAAGACGATTGTCCTCGGTACCCCATGGAGTCTCACTATTTGTCTAGTGTACTCCTTAACTAATCTGCTCACTAGCCATGTTTCCCGAATAGGGATAAAACGTGTCGTCTTTGTCAGTCGGTCCACTATAACCCAGATGGCATCAAAGCTCCTGCTCGGTCTCAACCTAGTAACAAAATCCATGGTGACGTCCTCCCACTTCCTTTGTGGTATAGGCAGTGGATGGAGTTCACCTCCAGGTCTGAAATGCTCGATCTTGACCTGCTGACAGGTCGTACACTGTGCCACAAATTTGGCCACGTCGGGCTTCAACCCTCCCCACTAATATGAACGTCTCAAATCCTGGTACATCTTACTCGTACGTGGGTGCACTGAATAAGGCGTACAATGAGCCTCCTGTAATATCCTCTGGCGCAAATCCGCATCAGCGGGTACACAGACGCGACCGCGGCGTCTCAACACTCCATCTGATCCTAGAAGGAACTGTGGTGCCTCATCTCGAGACATCCTCTCTCGGATCCTCCTCAATGTCGGGCAGGCTTCTGTTGGATCTCACCCCAACAGATCAAGAAGAACCTCTAAAGTACTCAATTGGGCATCCTCATCAGGAAACTGGAAGTCCAACTCTAACCAGACCAGGTCTCTCTATAACTGATGTTGAATTGTCAGCCTCGCAATCGCCTGCTCTCGAGGCGTCTTCCTGCTCAGGTCGTCAGCGACAACGTTCACCTTTCCCGGATGATACAAAATCTCCAAATCAAAGTCCTTGATAAGCTCAAGCCACCTACGTTGGCGGTTATTCAATTCCCGTTGCGTGAAAAAGTACTTCAGACTCTTATGGTTTGTGAAGATCTGACATGTAGCACCATACAGGTAATGTCTCTAGATCTTCAGTGCATGAACTACCACTGCCAACTCCAGATCATGAGTCGGGTAGTTCTCCTCATACGTCTTCAGCTGTCTAGACGCATATGCAATCACTCTGCCTCTCTGCATCAACACACATCCCAAGCCTAGCTTGGATGCATCACTGTAAACCACAAAATCAGCTGTACCTTTTGGTTGTGCTAAAATAGGAGCGGAAGTCAGACGTCTCTTCAACTCCTCAAAACTCTGCATACACTGATCAGACCATACAAATCTGGTAGTCTTCCTCAGCAGACTCGTCAATGGACGGGCAATCACAGAAAATCCCTCCACAAAGCGTCGGTAATAACCGGCTAGGCCAAGAAAGTTGCGTACTTCCTTGACGTTCGTCGGTGTCGTCCATGTAGCTACTGACTCGATATTCGCCGGATCAACCTTGATCCCCTCGGCGGAAACAACATGACCTAGGAATGCTACCTCAGGCATCCAGAACTCGCACTTAGAGAACTTAGCATAAAGTTCTCTATCTCGTAAAACATGTAACACAGTCCTCAGCTGTCTTGCATGCTCCTCTTTGCTGCGAGAGTACACCAGAATATCATCTATGAAGACCACCACAAACTGATCTAGGAAGTCGATGAATATACTATTCATCAACTCCATGAAGACTGTTGGGGCATTTGTAAGCCCAAATGGCATCACTACAAACTCGTAGTGTCCATATCTGGTCCGGAATGTTGTCTTGTGCACATCCTGCTCTCCCACCCTCAGTTGGTGATACCCTGATCGTAGGTCAATCCTGGAAAATACAGTCGCTCCCTGAAGTTGATTTAACAAGTCATCAATACGAGGCAATGGATACTTGTTCTTGATGGTCACCTTGTTCAGCTCTCTGTAATCAATACACAATCTGAACGATCCGTCCTTCTTCCGTACGAAGAGGACAGGTGTTCCCCATGGGGATACGCTAGGGCGGATGAAACCCTTCTCAGCCAACTCCTCGAGTTGCTTCTTCAGCTCCAACATCTCGACAGGCGCCATCCAGTATGGGGCCTTCGAGATCGGTCTCGTATCAGGCTCTAAATCAATGCCAATGTCCACACTCCTCTGAGGCGGAAAACTGGACGGCTCAGTAAACACATCTGTAAACTCGTAGACCACTGGGATATCCTCTAATGCTGGACTCTCCCCCTCCTTCATGGCAAAACACCAAAAGGCCTCACAACCCAGTGCAATCAATCTTGCTGCCCGTATTGCACTGGTAACCATGCCTGACTTTCCAAGGTCCCAACCTCGGAAAACCTCTATCTGACCTAACTCCGTAGAGAGGGTAACAATCCTCCTACCTACATCTAATATCGCCTGATGTCTATCCATCCAATCCATACCTAAAATGACTTCTTCATGCTCTAATGGCATGACAAAGAAGTCAACAAGTAGCACACGAGTCCCTACAAAAATGGGACAGTCACGAATCTCACAGGTACCTCTAACCCTACTTCCATCGGGTAACCCTATACTAAAGGGTATCCCCTCAGTCGTATCTAGACTCAGACGCTCAACACATGCATCAGAAATAAAAGAATGCATAGCTCCAGTATCAAATAAAACTCTGACAGGTAAACCATAAATCAGAATGGTTCCTGTAGCAGTCGCTGCAGTTGGCTCCTCTGCACTCCTCAACTCAAACACTCTACCATGTGCTCCTTTGGTGTCAGTGGTACTCCCACCACGACCTCTGCCTCTACTCGGCCCAGGAGCAGATTCCTGAGTAGTAGGACGGTCTGGGACTCTTTGTTGTCCCTTTGTCTGCTGCTGCTGAGGTGGCCTCTGCCCACCTCCCGCTACACTGGCAGGAGAAGAACCCTGCTGAGATGAAGCTCCACTCTGTCTACAAAAGACAGCTTTGTGACCTGATCTGCCACAAGTAAAACAAGTCACTAATGGCCTCGTACACTCTGTCCGCATATGTCCTGGATCACCACAGTTATAACACTGTCGTCTCTTATCTACAACCGGTGCAGATGAGGAATAACTCTAGCGTCTCTGGCCTCGCCCTGAACTAGCAGCTCGACCAGCACCACTGGTCTACCCAGTCCACTGTCTCCTTTGCCCAGCCCGCTCTTGCTCATAATCAGAGGCTTTGTCCTGATAATCCATCAAAGTCTCACAATGAAATCCCGCCATATAGGTTCGGGTAGTATCCCTCATTCGTTAGGAGAAAAGATACACATGATGATCTGCAGGAGGTGCAGCTGGACCCAGGAAAGTCAGCTCCTCCTGAAATCTCCTGATAGCCTCAGAGACTGGTACATCCTCAAAGTCAGCCTCAACAAAATCCTGCAGTTTCTCCCTCCTCAATGAGGAAGGGCAGAAACGCTCTCTGATCATGGTCCTCATTTGATCATAACTGGTAACCTGACCACGTACTGATCTCCACCAGTGTTGTGCCATGTCTCTGAATAGAGTCTGCACTAACTCTATCTGTCTATCTGCAGGACACGTAATAGACTACAGAGCTGAGTCTACATGTCTTATCCACAGCTCAACCTCTAGCCCCACCTTCCCGGAAAAGGGGGTACTCCCATCTGATGGAATGCATTCGACCAAGCAGTGTCAGCAGCATGTGCCTGTACATCTATCACCTGAGTAACTCCATGGGATCTCTCAAATGATCCCTCCTGTGCTGGCAGATCAAGGGCACGTCTACCTGCTCTGGCAGCCTCCTTCACTCGCCTGATATACTCACGAAACTCTGATCCTCCCATAGAGACACGATCCGAGTCATTTGACTGGACTCTCTGTGATCTCTGTCTCTCGGCTGCACCGTTCCCAGTCTCAAAAACGGCACTCTCAGCAACGTCCTCGTGAATCTCTTCCGCTACATGTGGATCACCAGTGGGAATCCGACCCCCTCCTCTACCTACTGGATGAAGAGGGGGTCTACCCCTACCACGTCCAACTGCAGATAAGGCTCTAGTCTGAACCATCTACAGGGTATAAACCTAAGTTAGAAGGCTATATATATGCCATATGTATAGATATATATAAGATCAATCACAACATCACATAAGGTAATATCTATATATATATATATATATATATATACTCTCGAGATCTTCAGAGGGGTGATGGCTTCCCGTACACACTATCCCAAAACATTTGTACTCATTTCAAAACCAAAACCTTTTGAAAAGTCAGACCCCTTACGGGTTCTGTTTATTTATCTATACGACCTTTATCGCAGATTGCAAGTGTCATTGTTGTCAACCTAAGGCTCTGATACCAACTTTGTAACACCCCAAATTCGCAGTACTCGAGGCGCTACTAGGCTAGGATCTCACAATGGATCCTGACCCTAGCCTGACAACAAGTTCACTGGATCTTACAACAAGGCACATATAGATTAAAACCAAAACATAAAACTGTAATATATAAATCAAAAGGTTTATACAAGGTACCGCTGAGTACAATCAACACATATAACTGTACATAACACAAGGTCCCATATCCCACGTAATATCCTAGTGTACGGAGCCCTTAGCGGATCACCCACTATGAATCACTCTGAAGCTCTCCTAACCTGCAAAGGATCTACAACACGGTATAAAACCGTTAGCTAACCAGACACATATATATAGAAAATGCAAGAGCACAAACACACTTCAGGAATCATAACATATAAACATGTTGTCACACATTTACCCGGTTAATTATCTTTATAAAGTCCAACACTCAAATCGTATATGTATATATCTGCATATGAATATATGTGACACGAGAAATATATATAATCCTCGCCTCTGAGTGCTATAGCTAGCTGGAGTGGTATAACCGCACCTTCCCGTATACCATAAGGAGTGGTAAGTGCCCTTCCCGTATACCAGATCTAGCCTGACTACAGTGAACCTCCCAGACTCCACTATGGGATGAAAGGCATGTTGTCACAACCACTACAATGGGTGATCACTAAACCATAGGTCGGTAATAATCAATATCGCATGCTATAAAGCATATAACAAACACTACTCATGCATACATCCAATATAAGGATGGTAGCTAAGTAAGTCCTATGGACTTACCTCAACCTCGAAGTAATCTCAACCACGATCAACTCCAAATCTGGAGGACAACACTACCTAATAACAAGGCATAAAGAGATATCAAATCTCCTATCAATCAAAGGGTTCACACCTAGACCCAAGGGATCCATAAGGATGATATCCACCTTATAACCCTCGAAGCCATAACCGGCACCTATCAATATCATACTCATCGTCATTCTATCCTCATACTCATACCTAGCATGCTACTAACTCGCTCATACTAGGAAAGGAAAGGATCTACACTACTCTAGGTAGATTCGGGACAAGACGCACCTGCGTGACAAGAGGGACGCAGGGGCGAAGAAAAGGCAACCGTAGGCGCAGCGGAACACAGGCGCAGGAGCGGTGACCGTAGCCGCGGGGGCGGCAGCTTCCGGCGCGGGTGCGGTGACAAAGTCCCGCAGGGGCGGCGGCTTCCAGGCGCGGGGGCGACGACAGTGCATAGTGCGAACCCCGATTTCCTCTTCGGTTCTTCACGTGATGGATTCACGTCTTCACCAACAATCAACCATACATATACATATATATACACATACAAACATCAATATACATCCAATCACATCTAATCCTAAGCTAGGGAAGAGGAATCAAGGAAGAAAGAAAGAAGAAGAAGACTTACCACAATTGTGGTCCTAGGCAGCAAGGAAGGATCAACAACACACTCTCAGCTGGCTCCCAAGCTCAGCAACACATCCACACATCCTCATCATCATCAAACTCATAATTTCTCTTTCAAACTCGAGAAGAATTCAAGACAAGCTTAAAGGAAGGAAAGGAGGCAATAAGATCATGGTAGTAGCTGGGAAGAAAAGAAGGAAACCCTTGATCCTAAGGTAAGAAGGGATTAAGGAAGAGAAGGTAAAGCACGGTCCAACCGGTCAACAAAGCCGGCTGCAGCCGTAGGAAACCGCAGGGGCGGGTATCCTGGCCGCAGGGGCGGAACACTGCACAAGCCGCAGGAGCGTCCCTATGGACCCGCAGGGGCGGATCAGTCCTATTGTAACGCCCGGAATTTTTATTAATTAAATTCCGGACTTGGAGCACCTTATAATTATCCCGTAATCTCGAGATGCCGAGTGCCGGGATTTATTCCTAAGAAAATCCCGAGCCGACTTGTCGTTTTTCCTCTTTTTCCGCGTTCCGACCCTTCGTTCCGGGTTAAAAATGACAAGGGGTCATTTCCGACCCCTCTATCCGTGTGAGGGACAAGAGGTAAATGACAAGGGGTCATTTCCGACCCCTCGGTCCGTGTGAGGGACAAGAGGTCAGCTGACCCCTTGGTCCCCACACCTCCTTTTCAGCCTTTGACTCTCTCCCTCTCCTCCCTTAGCTCTTTCCTCACGTTACTTCACTCTTTCACTCACCTCCTCCCCTCTCTTTTCCTCTCTTTTTTCTTCTCTTCTCCATGGTTGTTGAAGATTCAAGCTATGGACTGCAGAAGGAGATCCCAGGCTTTTGGTAAGCTCTTTCCTCTCCTTCCCCTCTCTTCTTTGCTGTCTTTCTTCTTCCCTCCTTCATCCATAGCCATGGATGAAGCTTTTGAGAGGTTTTTACTCAACTCCTTGCATGGCTGCGTTCTTAGCTCGATTAGGTCAAGGAGAGGTACCTAAGACCAAGGTGGGTGTTTGGAGAAGATCCAGCAAGAGAAGAAGCACTTGGGAGCCAAGGATCCACGATCGAGACGAAGAAGATGAGCTTCTACAGCGTAACCGCGGGGGCGGATCATCACGGCCGCGGGCGCGGACGGCCGCAAGGGCGGCTCAGCACTGCCGCGGGAGCGGCACAGCACCGCCGCGGGTGCGGCTCAGCATGGCTGCGGAAGACTCACGACCCATCACGCCGCGGTTGCGGCTCGGCATGGCCGCGGGGGCGGCGGCAGACTCACGGCAGCACAACTGCGGCGGACGGCCGCGGGTGCGGCGGCGGACGGCCGCGGGTGCGGCTGGGCTCCGGCGCGGGGGCGGCTCCTGGCAGGCGACGCAGTCCTCCGCGGGTGCGGCTCCTTGTTCCACGGGGGCGGCTCCTGTGTCCGCAGGGGGCGCCGGCTTGACTCTACGGTTGCGGTTTCGGCAACACTAGGTCCCTCCTCTCCTTTCCTCTTCGTTCCTTCCTTAGTATTGATGTTGGATCATGTTAGTAGCATGCTCAGGGTGGCCTAGAGTAGCTTGAGAATGCCACTTAGTGGTTGGGAACATAGGAGCCCTTAAGGCTCGATGTAAATGATGGATATGAGCATGTGAGCATGATGGACCTTCTAGGCTAGCTTGTGCCTCTTTGGTTGAGGATTATTATCTTGTGAAATTATGGATTATTGTGGGCTGTTGCATGTGTTGAGAGTGTGATGAGTACTTGGGACCTAGGATGCAATTTCTAGTTTGAGGGTGAGGTGATCTTGCATAGATCACTAGAGTGAAGTCTAAGACTTCTTGAGAGTGAGTATGTATTAATGGGTATGTTCCCCGTTTGATCAGTTATTTGATATTGTATGCGCATATAGACGATAACGGGTAATGGCCGATCGTCTAGACGGTAGCGGGTAATGGCCGACCGTCGATCAGTTCAGGTAAGTCTCCGGACTTACTTAGCTCATATTTTACGTATTAGCATTGATGTGTGTTTGGTGGTGCGTGTTTATGTTTTGTTATAACTATTAAATTGGTAAATAGGACCACCGACCTTATATATATATATGTTGGCCCAAGTGTATTATAACGGACGGTGACAATACTGCCTAGCCCATAGTGAGGTCTAGGGGATTCTCGGCGACTAGCCCGGCTGGTTAGATGGGCGGATGCATCCGTACCATTCTTTGCCGGTAAGTTGGGACCGAGGCGAGACCATTGGGGTCTCGTGTCACAACAGAAGTTGAATTAGAACGGGATATGACTAAGTAATAAAAAGATAATAAACGGGACTTGCATGTTTTATGTTATGTGTTATGTATGTGTTTGTGCCTTCACCGCTTTTCTAATGCCTAGAATATGAGCTAACGGTTTTAAACCGTGTTGTAGATGACTTGCAGGTTAGGGACGCCGCCGAGTGAGGTGGAGGAGTAGACAGCCGGGGCCTCCGTACATTATAGGACGGGGATGGTTTTGGGTCATGTTGTATATCGTTTGTTTTGGGATGTTGTTATACGTTTTAGACTTTCGGATCGGGTTTGTGTTGTTTTGAGGACTCGGCTGAGTTTCCACTTTGTATTTGTTACTTTTCGTTTCCATATGCATTAGTAACGGTTTTTAGTTTTCACATTTATTTGTGCCTTGTTGGAAGGTCCGGTCAAATTGTTGTCAGGCTAAGGGTCGGGACCCAATTTGAGGTCATGCCCAGTAGCAACCCGAGTCCCGCGGATTTGGGGTGTTACAAAAGTGGTATCAGAGCCCTAGGTTGACAACAATGGCACTCGCAATCTTTTCAAAGGCCGAATGAGGTATAAAACAGAACCCCTCGGGTTCTGACTTTTCGTTTTCAAAATCATGTGCAAGAGTCTGGTTTGGGTTAGAATGTACGGGTCCACCACTCCTTCCGCAAACCTCGGCGACATAGATCTCTTGATTAGAAGTAGGTATTTATAGTTATATTTATATGACCCTAGGATGTTTGTGGATTTGTATGTACCTAGCTACGTATGTGGCCTTAGGATGTTTGGGCTTGTATGCCTTGGATGTTTTTTTTTGTGATTATGCTTACCTTACACTTTTAGAAGTATTATCATACGAGATCATAATAGTACCTACACATTTATATATAAGTAAACGTCATACGCTATTAGATGGCACGTACGAGAGCTACCGTTTACGTAGGACCCGCCAGGGGTAGACCCCCTCTTTCTCCTACCATCCCGAGACGGGGACGAGTAGGAAGACCTCCAGGCGCGAGAGGTCGGGGACGTATCCCCATTGCGGACCTGTCAGTTGTGGATCCACCAGCAGTTGAGGTTCCCGTAGAGAATGTCGCCAAGAGCATCGTTCCCGAGGCTAGGGATAGGACCGTTGTGAGGTCCGGGACGTTGAGTTCTCCATCTGCCAGGACCAGGGGAGCATCCATTGGAGCTACCGTGTTTGAGGACTACGTACGACAAGAACAATGGAGATAGAAACCTTAGGTTCTTCAAGAAGACGCATGGACAACTAGAGATACGAATCAAGGAGGAGATGGGTGCATTTTAACAAGGTTAAAGGCGGTGTTCCATCACGAGAAGTGAGGCTTTCCTTAGACGTTCCTAAGCTTTGGAGTCAAGATGAGAACATGATCGAACCAGTGTGAAAATTGAAGGTACCGTAAGTTAAGGTTACGAGGTACAATTAAGTGAAGAGTCAACATTACGAGAGTTATGAGATGAATGGCAAGGTGGGGATTCACGCGGAGTTGACCAGTTTTCATTATGACGATAAGGCGAAGAAACACCAAGAAGGATGGAGTAGGTATAAATGTTGATCCTAAGAAGACGAGAGCAACACGTGGATGCTAACTAACGTTAGAGATCTTGGAGAGAGTCGGTGAGGTGGCGTACCGGTTAGCATTGCCACCTCGGTTAGAGGGTATACACCCGGTATTTCATGTCTCTCAGTTGATAGAGTACATACACGACCTGAGACACATCATCAGTCACGAGGACCTAGTGGACGAACCGGACCATGCTTTTGTAGAGCATCCTATAGCAGTTTTAGAGCGGAGCACGAGGCGCCTTCAATTGAAGGAGATACCAATGTTGAGAGTGTAGTGGTCGAGGCGAGGAGCCGATGAGGCTACAAGGGAGACGGAGGATAGTATCCAGAGGAACTATCCTGAGTTTTACGTAGATTTAGCGACATGGATAGGACCGTCGGGTAGTCCCGAGATCTTCCTTGTTTGCTTTATATATTATGTGATTTTTGTATGAGTTATGAGTACCTTGCGAGGTCTTGATCTGATACGATCTATAGACTTGGATTAGAGCCTATAGTGTACGTTGATGAGTTCCACGGGGTTACGAGACAGGTTGGTTGGAGAGTGTTGAGTTTAGCAAGTTTCGGGACGAAACTTGTTTTTAGGGGGGTTAGTTGTAACGCCCGGAATTTTTATTAATTTAATTCCGGACTATGAGCACCTTATACTTATCCCGTAATCCCGAGATGCCGAGATCCGGGATTTATTCCTAAGAAAATCCCGAGCCGACACGTCGTTTTTCCTCTTTTTCCGCGTTCCGACCCTTCGTTCCGGGTTAAAAATGTCAAGGGGTCATTTCCGACACCTCGGTCCGTGTGAGGGACAAGAGGTAAATGACAAGGGGTCATTTCCGACCCCTCGGTCTGTGTGAGGGACAAGAGGTCAGCTGACCCCTTGGTCCCCACACCTCCTTTTCAGCCTTTGACTCTCTCTCTCTCCTACCTTAGCTCTTTCCTCACGTTACTTCACTCTTTCACTCATCTCCTCCCCTCTCTTTTCCTCTCTTTTTTCTTCTCTTCTCCATGGTTGCTGAAGATCCAAGTTGTGGACTGCAGAAGGAGATCCTACGCTTTTGGTAAGCTCTTTCCCCTCCTTCCCCTCTCTTCTTTGCTGTCTTTCTTCCTTTCTTCTTCCCTCCTTCATCCATAGCCATGGATGAAGCTTTTGAGAGGTTTTTACTCAACTCCTTGCATGGCTGCGTTCTTAGCTCGATTAGGTCAAGGAGAGGTACCTAAGACCAAGGTGGGTGTTTGGAGAAGATCCAGCAAGAGAAGAAGCACTTGGGAGCCAAGGATCCACGATCGAGACGAAGAAGACGAGCTTCTACAGCGTAACCGCGGGGGCGGATCATCACGGCCGCGGGCGCGGACGGCCGCAAGGGCGGCTCAGCACTGCCGCGGGAGCGGCACAGCACCGCCGCGGGTGCGGCTCGGCATGGCTGCGGAAGACTCACGACCCATCACGCCGCGGTTGCGGCTCGACATGGCCGCGGGGGCGGCGGCAGACTCACGGCAGCACAACCGCAGCACAAGGCCGCGGGTGCGGCGGCGGACGGCCGCGGGTGCGGCTGGGCTCCGGCGCGGGCACGGCTCGGAAAAACCGCGGGGGCGGCTCCTGGCAGGCGACGCAGTCCTCCGCGGGTACGGCTCCTTGTTCCACGGGGCGGCTCCTGTGTCCGCAGGGGGCGCCGGCTTGACTCCGCGACTGCGGTTTCGGCAACAGTAGGTCCCTCCTCTCCTTTCCTCTTCGTTCCTTCCTTAGTATTGATGTTGGATCATGTTAGTAGCATGCTTAGGATGGCCTAGAGTAGCTTGAGAATGCCACTTAGTGGTTGGGAACCTAGGAGCCCTTAAGGCTCGATGTAAGTGATGGATATGAGCATGTGAGCATGATGGACCTTCTAGGCTAGCATGTGCCTCTTTGGTTGATGATTATTATCTTGTGAAATTATGGACTGTTGTGGGATGTTGCATGTGTTGAGAGTGTGATGAGTACTTGGGACCTAGGATGCAATTCCTAGTTTGAGGGTTAGGTGATCTTGCATAGATCACTAGAGTGAAGTCTAAGACTTCTTGAGAGTGAGTATGTATTGATGGGTATGTTACCCGTTTGATCAGGTATTTGATATTGTATGCGCATATAGACGATAACGGGTAATGGCCGATCGTCTAGACAGTAGCGGGTAATGGCCGACCGTCGATCAGTTCAGGTAAGTCTCCGGACTTACTTAGCTCGTATTTTACGTATAGCATTGATGTGTGTTTGGTGGACCGTGTTTATCTTTTATTGTAACTATTAAATCGGTAAATAGGACCACCGACCTTATATATATATGTTGGCCCAAGTGTATGATAACGGGCGGTGACAATACTGCCTAGCCCATAGTGAGGTCTAGGGGATTCTCGGCGACTAGCCCGGAGGGTTAGATGGGCGGATGCATCCGTACCATTCTTTTCCCGGTAAGTTGGGGACCGAGGCGAGACCATTAGGGTCTCGTGTCACAACAGAAGTTGAATTAAAANACAGCAGAGGGACCGCCTATGGTGGTAAGGTTAGAGACTCTTTAGAGAGTTATAAATTTCCAGTTCATCTCGGGGAATGAGATTGGCGGGTAGACATTCACTTGATGCTGGAGAATGTCATCTTGTGAATGGATTGGATGGTTAAATACGGGGAAGTACGAGATATTGGTAGGAGGATAGTATTGGGAGTACCTATCGTGAGCGATATGCAGAGTTAGTTCCTACCTCAGGACCGACGGGTTAGTCGTCGGACCTACATTTATGTGTTGTTCTGTCTTGATGTTTCTTGTGTAAATCCTTGAGTGTTATGAATGGACTGCTTGCGTGTCTTTGAATGCTAGACTAGATTAGTGACTTGAGTAGATTTAGAAGGTGATGACATCTTCAAGATAGTTGTAATTATGTTTCGAGCGAATAGATTTTTGGATGATCTTACTTACTTTAAGTTTTGGGCCAAAACTTTTTTCAAGTGGGGGCTGATGTAATATCCGGGATTTTTTTTTGATTATCCGTTCGAGATTTTAGTAGGTGTTTATTTTCCGAGTTGTAGGTTCCGGTTGAATTAGAGATAAATGAACTAATTCGGATAATAGTCTATATATATATATATATATATATATATATATATATATATATATATATATATATATGGTCAGGATCCGGTAAGAACAACTTTTAGAGTAAGGAGTAAGAACCCTTAAGATCAGTTGGATTAAAAATTGTATGCTCATGATGGGAGGTGCTTAATAGAGTTTTAAAGAAAAGAATCACAGGAATGTTCAATTTTCCTTGTTCATTAATTAAATAGAATACATATTAGAAAATTATATTTTTTTTTATTTTTAGGCTGAATATATTAATATAACTTCCACCTATCCAATTTAATGTTCAATCAAATATTCATATACATACTGCTTGCTAATTTTTATATATCACACTCGTTAAAAATTTATAATGTTCGTTAAAAATATATGTTAGGTCGTTATAATTTGTAATGCTCGTTAAATCTGTTGATATTCAGAATTTGGACGAGGTTACTTGGGTAAATAGTGCAATCAACAGTTCAACAAGCTGCAATCTTTATCTATTTCCTATTGCAATGTTGATGAGCATAAATTGGATAAATTATCGTGGAAGGACCTTAAGGACTTGAGAAAACTCTGCTTGATTGCCTAGATAAGATCAAGTATTTACCAGACAAGTGTCAATATCTTCAAATCCTTGAAGATTTAGAAATCTCCCATTGCAAGGAGATAACATCTTTGCCGGATTGGGTTAGCCGCCTTACAACACTTTTCATTATTAAGTGTCCAAAATTGGAAGAGAAGTGCAGAAAACCGGTGGGTACTTATTGGCCACTCATTTAGGACATTCCTAATTTACAAATCAAAAGCATGAGTTTGACAGGTACATATAGTGCATACTTCTTCTTTTATTATCGAGCTGTTTGTTCTTTCTAATGCTCTACTTCCTAAGTGGAATAAAAGTCACAAAACTAATGGATACTCTTGAACGATTTGTTGTCTTTTAAGATTTTCATCCCACAGAGTGAAACAAGTAATATCATCATGAAGCTGGTTAATTGAAGCATGGAACTCTTACATAGTCGGTTTCCTGATCTTTGCTAACTTGTTAGTGAAATTGTATTTTGATTACTTCTTTGTTCTTCGCATAATTACGTTTAGGGAATGGAATTAATCTTGCTCTGTCGGATGTATTTGGAATGCCTTTCTCTTTTGCTTTTAAGTGGGCACAGGAGGTCATCGTATATCTCTCTCTAAATGATCAAGTCCAACAGAAATTGACATCTGTAATACGTTCGTTATGCTGAAATATCTTTGCTCTCATACAGTTCAAATATAATAAATCCATATGTTCTGTGAGTCAATACTCTTCATACTTGATAGCAGATCTGTTGATCTTTGCTAACTACAAGTTGCTCTTAACATGGTGACAGGTGCAGAAAACCAATTGCTAGTCTGTCAACCTTACTTAAGCCTCCTTGACTCTTTCACATTACTTTCATCCTTTTTGCTGATAACAGGTAGGTTTTTGTTATAGGAATGTCAGTAGGACTTCTCTCTTATATGTTAATGTGTGTGAACATAGTGTTATTTTATATGAGTAGGATTGAATCTGCACATAATGATTTCTCACTTGATCCAGATCCTATATATAGCGGAGATAACACCCAAGAATGTTATCTCTGTTACGCAGCCTTGTTTCGACATTATATTAGACTCTAAGAGACCTCCCTATGTATACAGTTGCTGCAATCTTCTGGACTTGTAGTGATGTTTTTTCTGTTGAAGTCCATGTCTTAATTTAGTTCATGGATACTCTTTTTTAAGGATTAGTGACCTGTTGTAAATTGGTGTTGTTAAAGTGATCTACATTACCAGAGTTTCTAACCGTATGGTAGTATGGTGTAGCACCATTTTAAACTCTACTTGATTAAGTTAACACAAATTTCACTCAGTTGGCTTGTAATATGATTGATTAACAACTTCTTTTTTTATCATTGACGTTCAGGCGACGCAAGCAAGCATGCAATTCTTGTGGAGAAATTTAATTAATAGCTTGAAACATGTTCGAATATGGAAAGAAGAAAGTCATGGCCGGAACTCGCCGCTGAGTTCCCCCAGCTTCTTGTGGAGAAATTTTCCTTTGAATATTTCAGCACCTTTGGATCATTACTGGCTTCATGTGTTGCCCTTATTATTCAGTCTCTGGCACCTAATCTTGGGGTTGTTTTTACCTTTACTTTTATCTACTTCTCCCAATACTAAGCATTTTTTAATTCCTTTTATACCATGCCTTTTTATTCTCAGGAAAGCATTTGGCTGACCAATGTTTCAGCAACTTGTTGCGTTGTCGTTGCAAGAAGTCAATTTACTCGTGTCACCCATTAAATCTAGCTCTAGTGCCAAATCATGATGGTCTTCAATTAAAGACTAAATCTCACCATAGAAATGAATCGGTAGATTGATAAAAGTAGACTCGTTAATAGATGTGTCTTCTTAGATTAATGTATGAAATAATGGTTTTATAGAATGAAACCATCAAAACATCCTAGTTCGGATATGTTCCTCGTACAGTCAAATTTCATATCTGAATATTCTAGGTCAGAGTCACCTCGTCAAATATTATTGGCCACAATACCTTAGGTGGGAATCACCTTTGTCAAATACCTTTGGTCGGAATTTTTCTACTTCTAGGTCAACCCAGTCAAATACCTTTAGTCGGAATATCACAATCAAAATAACCCCATCAAAATGCTTCGGTCTAAAATTTTCTAGTCGAAAATTGCATTGTCAGAATAATAACCGGTTGGAATAACTACTTAAAAAATCCACGTCAGAGTTTTCATTGTTGAAATGCCCTACTTCAAAATGTCTTAGGACAAACCATCAAACCATTATTGCAATCTCCAACAAAAATTTAAACATCGAAATTTCTGAACTAGTTGTAATTCTACTACTTAGAAAATGCTAAGAAATGCAAGTTGACATATTAAGAGAGCATCTCAAAAAGGGTTGTTTTCTCTTCTTTAATACGGCCGAATAAAGATATTAATTTAAAATCCCGTAGTTGGTACTCTAATTTCTATAATATATATATATATATATATATATATATATATATATATATATATATATATATATATATATATATATATATATATAATCTAAATGGTCATATTCTTATAGTGGATTCTCTCAAATAAATTCAAACAAAAATATATAAATATTTTCTTAACTTCATAGTTTGCATTAGTAAATCGGGTAGAAATGGTACAATTAATAGTAAAAATTATAAGAAGATTGTAATAGAAGTTATAAAATTAAAATATTAACATGGTTGATAAAAAAATATTAAACTTCTAATAATTGGTTTGAATCTCGTTTAAATTACTCGGAAAATCTAGACAAAAAGTTTTAAAATATATATAGAAAATAGAATGAGTTGATTCGCCTAACTTTAATCATTGAACAATTGAAAGGTTGTTGTTTTTATCAACTTCTTTTTGAGTTATTTCTTCATATCCAACATATATACATAAACAAAGTTTTCTAATATCGTTTACTATGTTTTATGTGCATAATTAAATTATTCATCTTATTTTATCAACGAAAAAAATAATTAACTACTTTTAACGAATAAATTAATATGATCTATTTATAATGACTTGTTTAAAAATTCATATGAGCTTTTCAAGTAATATATAGATATTATTATATAAATTAGTATAATTTAAGGAAAATTTTAAAGATGGTTTATCGCAGAGTTATTATATTATGAGATGGTAATAAATTAACATGACTTTCTGTAAATTTTTTCTTCATTCTATAAGACGTAACTTTTCAAAAATACACATAAAAATATTGAAATGAGTGTAATATAGGGCTATTGTTTTATTCTTCTTGTTTACCTAAGAGTTATTATATTATGAGATGGTAATAAATTAACATCTAGAAGCATTGGTGATTATGTTGATTTAATTTGTGCTTATGCCTTTTGTTGTTGTAGATTATGATTCTTTTTTTTTTTAAGGAACAAACTATACTATTTATGTTCAAGCATACTAATTTGTGCTTATGCCTTTTTCTTTCGTAAAAATATAAAACTATAGCTTAGGCTCCTAATCACTTTCCAACAACCCAGTTGTAGAGCCTCAAGCTATATATGAAGAGAGGTTATAGATAATCGAAAGTGAAAGAAATGACATTACTTTAACAGTAAAGTTATCAGATATGATCCAACAGCGGATCATGTAATCCACCAGTCGTTCTCGATGACATCGCCCACAAGAGCCTTCCAACGTAAAACCTCTGTCATAGGATCTCCAAGCCTGCACGTCTCAGCAACATTATATATGGTTGTAGGTGAGCTGTAAATTTGAAATCTAATATCATTTACTATGTTTTTTTTATAAATAAAAAATAAATACTAATTTACGGACTTACCCTTTAACCTAACCATATATATCATACTTACCCCTTAACCTACCTATATATAGACTGCATACATCAAACACGATAAATCCATTCATCTCTTACATCTTCTCCGCAGCTTTCTTCCTCCTCATTCAGAATCTTCCTTCAACATTCATCTCTTTCATCTACCAATTGTCTCCTATCGGGTACCAAAATTGACCAACATCTTCACTCTTCTCTTCCTATTTCGACTCAACTAAGAAGGCGACGCCGGATTCTTTACTCAGATCGACGTGGACGAGTCCAAGATGAGATCGTCAGAGCTCAACGCCGGACAACTTCACTTGTATGTCAATTGTTGTTGTCTGACCACTACCGCAATAAGGTAACTGCTAAATATGTAGTCTGAATCTATAAATCTCTTTATCTTTTTAGTTGTTTCTTATCTGATGTTCTCAAATTATCAGCAAACTGTTGAAGCTCATACACTGTACATTTTTTGCCATCTTTTTTAGGTTCTTGCAATCTGGTATCATGGCTATGACTTAATGATGCATAAATATAAAACTATCCCTTCCTTGAATGCCCATCAGATGACAGGAAAAAGTGAAGATATTCTTATTTATGAGTGTTATATATTGGCGAAACCTCCACCCAGTTACATATCTCGTTGATGTTGATGAAGATATTCTTACTTATTTATGTTATATATTGGTTTTTGACTATATTGGTTTTTGACTGATACAGGTCCAAGAGCTTCGATCAGAATCATTGGTCTGTTTGCATTGGAGGTATGAAGTTCACATTTTGTTTGGTGAGTGCTGCTTCTTTTGTGTATTTACATTTTGTTAGGTATTGGTGGTATCATGTTTCTTTAACCCTTAACAACATAATCCTTATCACCGAAGAACATAATGCAGGAAGCTCGGATAAGATTCATGGGTCAACGTAAAGGATGCGATTCGAGAGCGTGCAATCCATTTAGAATGGCTTTGTGCAAGCTGCAAAAATACTCGCAAGATAGATAAGAATGTTACCTCAAAATGTATTTGTAGAGGTACAAGGACCTCACAATGTATTTGTAAAGGTACAAGACCGTGTGATTTTTGACAGTAATTGGGCGAAAAAATGGGAATGTAGCAATTTGATTGTTCAAAATAATATTTTACTAGGTCTTCATCCTAGATAAGATGCGTATGTATATATTTTGTGATAAATTTGGTTGTTCAACCTACATTTCAAGATATTTGTAGAGGTACGGTTCAATTTTGCGCTTGAAAAGGTAACTTAAACTAAAAGAAAGAGATACAAGGATGTACATACATGATCAGTTTCAAAAACCCACAAAGTCAAAACCAAAAAACCAAAATCCATCAAAATATACCCAATTGAAAACGTTGGTCAGGGTTAATCCAATTGAAAACGTTGTGGTGTTAACTTGCCCTTTGATCCTCACAATCAATCTTCTGTTGATAGAATACTAATGGACTTGGTTTAAATGCCGGAGCCAAAACAACACAAATTTCATCTTGTCGGAATGCTCGAGTTAAAATTTTCTACGTCAATGTTCTCGTCTTTGAAATATCCCACTTCGAAATGTCCTATAACAACCCATCAAAATATCATTATTGGAATTCCCTAGTTAAAATTGTGAACATGAATAAATTTTCTGTTTAGGAAATTCTAACAAATAGAAGTTGACATATTAAGAAAGCATCTCAAAAGAGGTTTGTTTTCTGCTCTTTGAGGGACGATATATTAATTTAAAATCAGTTAGAAAGTACACCAATTTCTACATAAAATATAATCTAAGTAGTCATATTTTCTTAATAGATTCTCTAAAATAGAATCAAATTAAAAAAATATACATAAATATTTGCTTGATTGCATAATTTGCATGAGTAAAGCCGATACAAATCGTTTGTATCTTGTTTAAACTCCTCGGAAAATCTAGAATTTCTTTGAAAAATATAGAAGATAGAATTACTTGATTCGTCTAACCTTATACGTTGAATGAAAAAAACGTTGCTACTTTTATCGATGTTCTTTTTTTAATTATAATTATATTATTCATCTTATTTTAATAACAAAACTAATTAATTAATTTAAACCAACCACTAATTTATAGGATTTGTTTATAATGAGTTGTTTCAAACTCTCATATGAGCTTGTCTAGTAATATATAAATATTATTTATCCAAATTGGTATAATTTAAGAGATTTTTTTAAAGATAATGTCTCCAAAATACCGGTTATTAAGAAAAAAGAGAGAGATAATAATCAATATTTTTTTAGTTTGCTTGGGTCAATATTACTTCTTTTGTTTGAAAACGGAAAAATGTGTCGCTCAGGACTAATGTTAGATTACCTCTTACCGTGTTTGTCTTTTATCCTTAGTTTTTTATTTCATAATAATTTGTTTACCGGAGTCTTTAACAACTAAACGAAGTGTTGCTCATGATTTAAGTAGTTTCATAATAATTTGGCTACTAGAGTCTTTAACCACATAATCCTTATCACCGGAGATCTTAAAGTCGACATTCGGTAAGTTTAATTAAACTGGTTGTCAACATAATGCCGGAAGCTCGGATAAGATTATTGGGTCTCAATAACTCACATGACGAGTGGGTCAACGTGAAAAATGCGATTTGAGAGCGTTCAATACCTCTAGAATTTTCCCTCGAGCAAGATCGTATACAAGTTGCAAAAATACTCCCGAGAGATATAAGAATGTCGACTGTTCGGTCAAGATCAATAGTTGTGTACAAACTGTAAAAATACACCCAAGACAGATAATAATGTTGACATCAAGATCAATGATTGTATACATGCAAAAATGCAACAATAAGAGATAGAATGTTGATTTGAAGATCAATGATCGTGTACAAAGCAAACATGTATTTGAATATTGATATTTATAATAATTTTATTAAGGTTTTTTTTTAATCATCAAATTAGAACCCACTATATATATAAGTGACTACTGTTCGAGAGACATAAAATATATCGTATGTGGTGGAAGTCACGGTGACAAGTCCATCGGATGCGGGTTGCTTGATTTAGTTGTCGATAGAGGTTAGCGGGGTTTGTGTGTCATCTATTGCGGACATGGCTAGGGTTTTTGGTTGATGGATCAGTTGTGGAGAAAGGCTAAAAATTCTGAAAACGGATATAAGGATACCAAAATAAGCATGATACCATGTTTCGAGATGGTACGTATTGAACGAAAATAGTGTCGTGAGGATATTTTGATTGTAAACTCGTCTCTATATTAGTGTAAAAGTTCTCCAAGACAATCATATCTATAAGTGAAAATTAAAATATGAAAATATATCTTCTAATGTTTTGTTAGCCAGAAGAGAATTTATGTCACTCGTTGCTTAAATCGGATTAAACACTTAGTTTGTGTTCTATTTTATAATGTTTTTTTGATTAATGAGTTAAAATAGTTTATAAATAAAAGCAAGTCCTAATTTATGTAGATATACGCTATTCTCTTCCACTTTTTGACTCATGTGAGAAGAGGAGCAAGAGTCTCTAATCGGGGACGAGTGTAAAAGCCTTAGTTTTAGTGCTGAGTTAGGACTTACCCGTTCCTGCGGGTCCAAGAGAACGTCCCCGCGGCTTGTTCTGTAATCCGCCCCTGCGGTCAGGGAGCCCGTCCCTGCGATTTCCTGCGGCTGCAGCCGGCATTGTTGACCTTTGGACCATGTTTTACTCTTTCTCTTTTCTTATAACCTTTCGTCCTTGCTTCCAGATGAGGGTTTACTTCATCTTCTTCAACTGCTCACGATCTTCTTCTCCCTTCTTCTTATCCTTTGATCATTCTTGAGTTTTCCTTGGGTTGTAAGCAAGTTTGTGTGAAGTTTTGTTGATGATGATGTGGGGATGTTGGTGTTGAGCTTTGAGGGCCAGTTGAGTGGTGTTGTGTGATCATTTCTAGCCTGTTTAGGCTACAATAGTGGTGAGTGTTTTCCTCTTTCTTCTTCTTCTTCCTTTCTTTCTTTCTTTCTTCCTTTTCCTCTTCCATAGCTTAGGATTTGATCTCCTAGGCATATGTATTAATGTTTGTATGTATATACATGTGTATGTGTTTGGCTGTTGAATGATGAAGACGTAAATCATTGAGTAAAGAGTTGAAGAGAAGTCGGGGATCACATTCTACATTGTCGCCGCCCCTGCTCCCCAATGCCTCCTTGACAGTGTCACCACACCTGCGTGGGAGTGCCGCCGCGCCTGCGCCTCCCGTTGCGCTCCGCCGCTGCGTCCTTCTTGTCACGCAGGTGCGTCTTGTACATGATCTACTGTAAGAGCCTTAGTATTTTGGAGTTGAGTTGGTCTTAGCCGCCCCTGCGGGTCCAGAGGGCCGCCCCTGCGGCTTGCTCAGTATTCCGCCCCTGCGGCCAGGAATTTCCGCCTCTGCGGTTTCCTGCGGCTGCAGCCGGCTTTGTTGACCGTGGACTGTGCTTTACTCTTTCTTTTTCCTTAAGCTTCGTCTTTGGATTTCTGATCAAGGGTTCATCCTCATTCCAGCTTTCTCACGTTCTTCTTGCTTCCTTTCCTCTCCTTGATCTTGATCTTGATCTTGATTTCCTTGGAGTTTGAAAGAGAATTGTGTGGCTTTGGTGGATGTTGGTGTTGTGTGTTGTTACTGAGCTTGGGAGCCAGCTGAGGTAGTGGTTTTGGATCATCTCCTTGAGTAGATCACATCAGTAGGTAAGCTCCTTAATTGCTTCTTCTTTCTTTCTTTCTTCATTTGTTTCCTCTTCCTTAGCTTAGGATTAAATGTGCTAGGATGCTTATTGATGTTTGTATGTATATATATATGTATACGAATGTGGCTGAGGAATAATGAAGGCGTGAATTGTTCACGTTAAGAGTGGAAGAGAAGTCGGGAGATTACGTTCTGCACTGTCGCCGCCCCCGCGCCTGTGAGCCGCCGCCCTTGCGGAACCTTGTCACCGTACCCGCGCCTCAGTGCCGCCGCCCCTGCGGCTACTGTAACACCCCAAATCCATAGGACTCGGGGCGCTACTGGGCTAGGATCTCACAATGGATTCTGACCCTAGTCTGACAACAAGTTCACTAGATCTTACAACAAGGCACAGATAGATTAAAACCAAAACATAAAACTGTATATATATATATATATATATATATATATATATATATATATATATATATATATATATATATATATATATATATATATATATCAAAAGGTTTACAGAAGAACCGCTGAATACAACCAAAACATATAACTGTACACACAAAAACCCCATAACCCTCGCAACCCAGTGTACGGAGCCCTCAACGGATCATCTCCTCTAGATCACTCTGCAGCTCTCCTAACCTACAAATGATCTACAACACGGTATAAAACCGTTAGCTAACCATACACATATATAAGATAATACATAAGCACAAACACACTTCAAGAAGCATAACATAGAATCATGTTGTCACACATTTACCTGGTTAATTATGTTTATAACGTCCAACACTCAAGTCGTATATATATATGAATATGAATATATGTGACATGAGGAATATATAATCCTCGCGTCTAGGTCAAATAGCCAGCTGGAGTGGTGCCTGGAATACCTCCCCGTGTACCCTATGGGAATGGAGAGTGCCCGAACCGTTTACCAGATCTGGCCTGCCTACAGAGAACCTCCCTGACTCCCAACAGGATGAAAGGCCGGGCAAGTTATCACGGCCCTACAATGGGCAATCACTAGACCATAGGTCGGTAATAAACAATATCGCATGCTATCAAGCATATATTACACACCACTCATGCATACATCCAATATAGGGATGGTAGCTAAGTAAGTCCTACAGACTTACCTCAATCTCGGAATACTCTCAACCACGATCCACTCCAATCTAGAGGACAACACTGCCTAATAACAAGGAATAAAGAGATATCAAATCTCCTATCAATCAAAGGGGTCACACCTAGACCCAAGGGATCCATAAGGATCATATCCAACTTGTAACCTCGATAATCTACTAAACCTCAAAGCCATAACTGGCATATATCCATATCATACTCATCATCCTTCTATCCTCATACACATACCTAGAATGCTACTAACCCGCTCATACTAGGGAAGGAAAGGATCCATACTACTCTAGTAGATCCGGGACAAGACGCACCTGCGTGACAAGAGGGACGCAGGGGCGAAGCAGAGGCAACCGCAGGCGCGACGGCGCTCCAATGCAGTGTTGTTGACCGTAGCCGTAGGGGCGGCGGCACTGAGGCGTGGGTGCGGTGACAAAGTCCCGCAGGGGCGGCGTCTCACTGGTGCGGGGGTGGCGACAGTGCAGAGCGTAATCTCCCGACTTCTCTTCCACTCTTCACGTGATCAATCACGTCTTCATCAATCCACAACCACATTCATACACATACATATATACATACAACATCAACACAAGCCTAAGAGAACCAATCCTAAGTTAAGGAAGAGAAAGGAATCAAAGCAGAAGAAAGGAGGAGAAGGAGAAGAACTCACCACTGTTGTGGTCCTAGGCAGCAAGGAAGGATCAAAACCACACTCTCAGCTGGCTCCCAAGCTCAGCGACAATACACAACATCAACATCCACCAAAACCACACAAATCCTCTTCCAAACCAAGAAGAATCCAAGCACAAGATCAAGGAGAAAGAAGGAAGCAAGAAGGACGTGAGAAAGCTGGGAATGAAGAACCCTTGCTCAGCAAGCCAAGGGAAAGGCTAAGAAGGAAGGAAGGAAAGAGAGTAAAGCACGGGTTAAGAGTCAACAAAGTCGGCTGCAGCCGCAGGAAACCGCAGGGGCGGGTTTCTTGGCCGCAGGGGCGGATCACGGGCTCAGCCGCAGGGGCGACTCTCTGGACCCACAGGGGCGGCTTAGTCCAATCTCGGCTCTAAAGACTAAGGCTCTTACATCTCACCCCCTAAGTTTCGTCCCGAAACTTGTAGAATCATAAAACCACTCGGACTCATAAGCCGAGGTATAACTCTCACTACAACCTCAAACACGAGCATGGAGGAAATCATCATCTCCAGCTACAAGATCACTATATCCAAGGAATAGAGGAAAATCATCTCTAGCCAAACTATAATCAGAACATAACAGAAGGGCATGGAGGAAAAACCATCTCCAGCTAAACCCTAATCGTATCTCAATAGCATAGAGGAAAGAGCCATCTCCAGCTATAAACATCAATCGCACTAGCACAACAAGATCTACTAAGATCACATATCACATCAAAGCTAGTACGAAAATAAACACATCATAGCATATAAGCACATAAGCATAAAAGTCACCACGATAGTAATAAGATCTACTCGTCGATCCTACTAGTACATCTATCTCGGCATAGAACTTTGGATAGTTCCTCTGAATAATATCCTCAGTCTCCCATGTAGCCTCATCAGGTCCTCGTCTCGACCATTGTATCCTCAGCATAGCCTCATCAGGTCCTCTGAATACTATACTTAGTCTCCCATGTAGCCTCATCAGAATCTCGAGCGGTCAAACATATCGGGGGCTCAACTTCCCCTTAATGCCAAAATGTCTAACACCTCGTGTCGGAGACACCCTCAGCCACACGTGTGCTCCTACTCTAAACTCTAGGGGTCTACGCCTCCTATCTGCATAAGACTTCTGACGGCTCTGTGCAGTCAACATCCTCTCTCTAATCAGTGCTACACGAGCAACATCATCCTTAATCTTATCAGGTGTCAAACCACTAACATTGCTCGGCTCATCCCATCATAACGGAGTACGACATCTCTGTCCATACAGTGCCTCATATGGGGCCATCCCAATAGATGCATGCCAGCTGTTGTTGTATGAGAACTCAACTAGTGGGAGATGACCCGTCCACACTTGTCCCCAATCCAACACACAAGCTCGCATCATATCCTCCAGTGTCTGAATGGTCCTCTCTGACTGACCATCTGTCTGAGGATGGAACGTAGTAGTGAAGTGCAAACTCGTCCCAGGGCAGTTTGAATCTGCTGCCAAAACCTCGAGGTAAATCGCCCATCTCTGTCTGAGACGATCGTCCTCGGTACACCATGGAGTCTTACTATTTGACTAGTGTACTCCTCAGCTAATCTGCTCACTGGCCACGTTTCCTGAATAGGGATAAAATGTGCCGTCTTCGTCAGTCTGTCAACTACAACCCAGATGGCATCGAAGCTCCTGCTCGGTCTTAAGCCAGTCACAAAGTCATGGTGACGTCCTCCCACTTCCTCAGCGGTATAGGCAGTGGATGGAGTTCACCTCCAGGTCTGCAATGCTCGATCTTGACATGCTGATAGGTCGCACACTGTGCAAAAATCTGGTCACGTCGGGCTTTAACCCTCCCCACTAATAACATGATTTATCGACCTGTTGCACTCATGCATTTAGTTAGATTTCCCATTTCCGTATTCATGTTTTAGCCTTAGTTTGTGCCATTTATGCTTGATTAGTTCTACTTTGCAAGAATAGATGTCTACACACACTATTTGTGGCTTTGTAGGTGATTTGGCACATTTTGGAGCTAAAACGACGTATTTGAGGATCAAGCCTCGAAGTGTACGCATTGGAGCGAGCTACGTGCACGGGAAAGGCGAGGAATCGAGCTAAAGGCGCGAGGAATCGAGCTAAAGGCGCGAAGGAACGAAGAAGACCGCGTCTCGGACCGATTTGGACCAATCTCGGTCAGACTAGACCGAGATGGTCCAAATCTCAGCCGAGATTTCTCATGGCTCGCCCGAGATGGACTTGGCTCGGCCGAGATCACCCTTGGCTCGGCCGAGATTCACCAGGCTCGGCCGAGATTGCCCTAGCTCGGCCGAGATGGCCCGATCTCGACCGGGATTTCTCACTCTCGGCCGAGATTCCCGATGTTCTGACGCGCTGAAGGTTCTGTTGCCAAATCTCGGTCCCGACTGGCCCGATCTCGGCCGAGATTTCTGCCCGAGATTTCCTGTTCGGCGATTTTATTTTATTTTTGGATCGGTTTTGGCCCATCCCGTCCTTTGTAAGATTTTTTGCCTATAAAAGGGAAGCTCTAGGTTATTTCTAAGGGCCCGAATTAGTCCGTTTCTTTTAGGGTTAGGTTACTCCATAGGGGGGAGCCGCCTCCCTTCCTTTCCCTTCTTCTCCATTGTTCTTCTCTAGTTTAGATTGAAGTTTCATACTTTCACATTAAGTTTTGTTTGGAAGACCTTGTTGGACTCAAGATTGAAGGTTTCCATTTATTCAAGTTAAGTTCTTTTTATTTCCCTTTGTTGTTTATTTATTTGTCTTTCTTTGATATGATTGTTATGACTAGAACCTTGTGGTTCCAAGGTTGACAGGGATTTGTTTATGCCTTTGATTATGATGGAATGTTGTGCTTTATGTTTTGGCTTTGACTTGCTAGAAATCCTAATGGTTGGCTTGTTCTTGAATCTAGTTAGAATCCTTCTAGCTAGTAACCTAAGTTGGAATTGAGACTTACCCGGTGATATTCCTTCATAGATACATGAGAGACTGATCATAGGTAATAAAGGTTTATCCTTTATTGGTTGAATGTGCTTAGATTTCTTGCTAAGTAGGGTAATACCTGAGACTTATCCGGTAATGGTTTACCTTTCCCTTAGTTTGTAGTCTGGTTAGTTTAGAATTTCCTACCTCTCTACCTTGAGACTTACCCGGTGATAGGTAGTTGGTTTGGAACTAGATAGTCTTGAGACTTACCCGGTAATAGACTGTCAGCCTAGAAACGTTCATCCTTGCGACTTTTCTACCTTATATCTTTATGAGTCTTCCTGAATCTATATGTATAAACAATGATCTTGAATCCTTGGAATCTAGTTTCTCCCTTTAATTTGATTATCTTTTGTTTTATTTTCTTTTATAAAACTACTCTTGATTGAAGATGACATTCCATTGAGACTAGCCCAAAACCTTTTCAAAAAACCTTTTTGATTTCTTCCCCTTATCTTTTCCAACCTCTTGTCTTTAATTGAGATCTATTTTATATTTAATCATTGCTGCAAATTAATCCTCCCAGTCCCTGAGATCGACCCTGGAATACTTACCCTTACTGTAATTGACCCATACACTGTGGGTTCGTTGCTATTTAGGGAATTATTTTCAGGTTATAAATATAAAACTATCCCTTCCTTGTTTTACTAACTTATAGGTCTTTATCATTATTGATAAAGGTTTATAGAGGTGTAAAAACAACGAACACCCACCAATATGAATGTATCAAGTCCTGGTACATCTTACTCGTACCTGGATGCACTGAATAAGGCGTACGGTGAGCCTCTTGTAATATCCACTGTCTCAACTCCGCATCAGCGGGTACACAGACGCGACCGCGGCGTCTCAATACTACATCTGCTTCTAGAAGGAATTGTGGTGCCTCATCCCGGGACATCCTCTCTCGGATCCTCATCACTGTCGGGCAGGTTTCTTGCTTTTGTTGGATCTCACCCAACAGATCAGGAAGAACCTCTAAAGTACTCAACTGGGCATCCTCATCAGGGAACTGGATGTCCAACTCTAACCAGATCAGGTCTCTCTGTAATTGATGTTGAACAGTCAGTCTCGCAATCGCCTTCTCTCGAGGTGTCTTCCTGCTCAAGGCATCGGTGACAACGTTCACCTTCCCCGGATGGTACAGAATCTCCAAATCAAAATCCTTGATCAGCTCAAGCCATCTATGCTGGCGGTTATTCAATTCCCGCTGCGTGAAAATATACTTCAGACTCTTATGGTCTGTGAAGATCTGACATGTAGTACCATACAAGTAATGTCTCCATATCTTCAGTGCATGAACTACCGCTGCCAACTCCAAATCATGAGTCGGGTAGTTCTCCTCATACGTCTTCAGTTGTCAAGACGCATATGCAATCACTCTACCTCGCTGCATCAACACACATCCCAAGCCTAGCTTGGATGCATCACTGTAAACCACAAAATCCACTGTACCCTCTGGTTGTGCCAAAACAGGAGCAGAAGTCAGACGTCTCTTCAGCTCCTCAAAACTCTGTGTACACTGCTCAGACCATACAAACCTGGCAGTCTTCATCAGCAGACTCGTCAGTGGACGGGCAATCACTGAAAATCCCTCCACAAAGCGTCGGTAATAACCGGCTAGGCCAAGAAAGCTATGTACTTCCTTGACGTTCGTCGGTGTCGTCCATGCTGCTACTGACTCGATCTTCGCCGGATTAACCTTAATCCCCTCGGCGGAAACAACATGACCTAGGAATGCTACCTCTGGCATCCAGAACTCGCACTTAGAGAACTTAGCATAAAGTTCTTTATCTCGTAAAACCTGTAACACAGTACTCAACTGTCCTGCACGCTCCTCTCTGCTACGAGAATATACCAGAATATCATCTATGAAGACTACCACAAACTGATCCAAGAAGTCGATGAATATGTTGTTCATCAACTCCATAAAGATTGTTGGGGCATTCGTAAGCCCAAATGGCATCACTACAAACTTGTAGTCTCCATATCTGGTCCGAAAAGTTGTCTTGTGCACATCCTGCTCTATCACCCTCAGCTGGTGATACCCTGAACGCAGGTCATTCCTGAAGAATACTCTCGCTCCCTGAAGTTGATCTAACAAGTCATCAATACGAGGCAAAGGATACTTTTTTTTTATGGTCACCTTGTTCAGCTTTCTATAATCATTACACAATCTCAACGATCCGTCCTTCTTCCGTACGAAGAGGACAGGTGCTCCCCATGGGGATACGCTAGGGCAGATGAAGCCCTTCTCAGCCAGCTCCAAGATCTCGACAGGCGCCATCCGATATGGGGCCTTCGAGATCGGTCTCGTACCAAGCTCCAACTCAATACCAAAGTCCGCACTCCTCTGAGGCGGCAAACTGGACGGCTCAGGAAAAACATATGTAAACTCGCAGACCACTGGGATATCCTCTAACGCTGGACTCTCCCCCTCCTTCATGGCATAACACCAGAAGGCCTCACAACCCTATGCAATCAATCTCGCTGCCCGTATCGCACTGATAACCATGCATGACTTTCCAAGGTCCCAACCTCGGAAAACCTCTATATGACCTAACTCGGTAGAGAGGGTCAAGGTCCTCCTACCTACATCTAATATTGCATGGTGTCTATCCATCCAATCCATACCTAAAATGACTTCCTCATGCACTAAAGGCATGCCAAAGATATCTACAAGTAATACACGAGTCCCTACTAAAATGGGACAATCACGAATCTCACGGGTACCTCTGACCCTACTACCATCGGGTAACCCTATACTAAAGGGTATCCCCTCAGTCGTATCTAGACCCAAACGCTCAACACATGCATCAGATATAAAAGAATGTGTAGCTCCAGTATTAAATAAAACTCTAACAAGTAAACCATGAATAAGAATGGTACCTGTAACAGTCGGTGCAGCTGGCTCCTCTGCACTCCTCAGCTCAAAAACTCTACCCTGAACTCCTCTGGTGTCCGTGGTACTCCCACCACGACCTTTGCCTCTACTCGGCGCAGGAGCAGATCCCTGAGTCGTAGGACGATCTAGGACCCTTTGTTGTCCCTGTGTCTGCTGCTGCTGAGGTGGTCTCTACCCATCTCCCGCTACACTAGCACGAGAAGAACCCTGATGTGATGAAGCTCCACCCCGTCTACAGAAGGTAGCTCTGTGACCGGGTCTTCCACAAGTAAAGCAAGTCACCGGTGGCCTCGTACACTCCAATCGCATATGTCCATACTCACTACAGTTGAAGCACTGTATTCCCTTATCTGCAACCGGTGCAAATGAGGGGTAACTCTAGCGTCGCCCAACACTAGCAGCTCCACCAGTACCACTGGTCTGCCCAATACGTTGTCTCTTCTCAGACCCTCCGGCCTGAGAAGCTATCCTCTGTCCAGCCCGCTCCCTCTCATAGTCGGAAGCTTTGTCCTGATAGTCCATTAGAGACTCACAATGAAATCCCACCATATAGGTCCGGGTAGCATCCCTCAGTCGTCGGGAGAAAAGATACACATGTTGATCTGCAGGAGGTGCAGCTGGACCCAACAAAGCCAGCTCCTCTTGGAATCTCCTAATAGCCTCTGAAACTGGTACATCCTCAAATCCAGCCTCAACAAAATCCCGCAGTTTCTCCCTCCTCAATGAGGCAGGGCAGAAACGCTCTCTAATCATAGTCCTCATCTGATCATAAATGGTAGCCTGACCCCGTACAGATCTCCACCAGTGTTGTGTCAGGTCTCGGAATAGAGTCTGCACCTACTCTATCTGTCTATCCGCTGGACATCTAATAGACTCAAGGGCTGAGTCTACATGTCCGATCCACAACTTTACCTCTAATCCCACCCTCCTAGAGAAAGGGGGTACTCCCATCTGGTGGAATGCCTTCAACCAAGTATCTGGTTGAGGCCCTCTATGCTCCTCTAGAACCCGAGCAGTCTCAACAGCATGTGCCTGTACAGCTGGCACCTGAGTAACCCCATGGGATCTCCCAGATGATCCCTCCCGTGCTGGCAGATCAGGGGCACGCCTACCTACTCTAGCAGCCTCCTCCACTCGTCTGATATATGCACGGAACTCTGATTCCCCCATGGAGACGTGATCCGAGTCATCTGACTGGACTCTCTGGGATCTCTGTCTCCCAGCTGCACCGTTCCTAGTCTCAGAAACGACATTCTCAACAACATCTTCGTGAATCTCCTCCGCTGCATGTGGATCACCAGCGGGAATCCGACCCCGTCCACTACCTACTAGAGGAAGAGGGGGTCTACCCCTACCTCATCCAACTGCAGAAAAGGCTCTAGTCCGAACCATCTGCAGGGTATAAACCTAACTTAGAAGGCTATATATAAGGTCAATCACAACATCACATAAGGTAATATCTATATATATCTATACTGTCGAGGTCTTCAGAGGGGCAATGGCTTCACATACACGCTATCCCAAATTATTTGTACTCATTTCAAAACCAAAACCTTTTGAAAAGTCAGACCCCTTTCGGGTTCTGTTTATTTATCTATTCGACCTTTATCGCAGATTACAAGTGTCATTGTTGTCAACCTAAGGCTCTGATACCAACTTTGTAACACCCCAAATCCATAGGACTCGGGGCGCTACTGGGCTAGGATCTCACAATAGATCCTGACCCTAGCCTGACAACAAGTTAACTAGATCTTAGAACAAGGCACAAATAGATTAAAACCAAAACATCAAACTGTATATATCTATCTATCAAAAGTTTTACAGAAGAATCGCTGAGTACAACCAAAACATATAATTGTACATACAAAAACCCCATAACCCTCGCAACCCAGTGAACGGAGCCCTCAACGGATCACCTCCTCTGGATCACTCTGCAGCTCTCCTAACCTGCAAAGGATCTACAACACGGTATAAAACCGTTAGCTAACCATACGCATATATAAGATAATACATAAGCACAAACACACTTCAAGAATCATAACATAGAATCATGTTGTCACACATTTACTAGGTTAATTATCTTTATAACGTCCAACACTCAAGTCGTATATATATGAATATGAATATATGTGACACGAGGAATATATAATCCTCGCCTCTAGGTCCAATAGCCAGTTGGAGTGGTGCCTACCCCGTGTACCCTATGGGAATAGAGAGGGCCCGAACCGTTTACTAGATTTGGCCTGCCTACAGAGAACCTCCTAGACTCCCAACGGGATGAAAGGGCAAGTTATCACGGCCCTACAATAGGCAATCACTAGACCATAGGTCGGTAATAAACAATATCGCATGCTATCAAGCATATATCACACACCTGATGCGCCCTTGGATGTTCCTTTTACGTTGACCGTAGACGATGAGGACGAGGCTTTGAGGGTTCGCTCAGATAGACCGCTCACCCGATCCCGAGTCAAGGCCATTGCCCGAGCCGCCGGAGCCATCATCGCCCGCACCACTTCGTCACTTGGACCAGTCGCCGGCATGCCGTATCTCTACCCCACCATGGCATAGGCTACCGGTCCCGTCCACGCCATTTACTTTCGGACTATATTTTGCATGTTTTCCTTTTATGTAATAAAATTGATATTCCTTATAGAATATTCCCTTTGATCTTATCTTTTAGGGTTTTGCCCGTGTTGGGCTTTTCGTATTTATGTTTGTTTGGCCCGGTTGCCCATTGGTAGGCAAGACTCTCTATCTTGCCTCACTTATTTTCGATGTTCAATTTTACTATGTTTTTGAGAAGATTTTCCTCTTACTTAGCTTGGGCATCAAACCTTCCGTCTATCTCTCAAATTTCTTCCTTGGATCTCGTCTTTGATCCAAGAAATCCATATTCGAGGATTCTTCTTTAGAATCAACTTTCGATCCCCATCAAACAGTTTATTCGATCTCTCTAGATCGAATCAACCCTTGTTTCTTCATCGCTTCCGCCCCTTTGGATTTGAAACGATACAACGACGCGCAAAGAATCAAGGAGTAGTTTGAGTTTTGCTGGATCTAGATCCGGAAGTTATTCTTGGTTACCTCCAAGGACGCATCAAATTGGCATCAGAGCAAAGGGATCAAAGCTAAGTTCTCTTTACTCTTGTTTTTATGCATTATTATCTTCAACCTATTTAGCCTTTTGTTCATGATGTTCTTCGTTTGCTCATGATGTTCTTCATTTGTTCTTCATGATCTTCATGTTCTTCATCATGTTCTTCATCATGTTCATCCATTTTTCCTAAATGTTTTTTTTCTTTTGATCAATTTGAAAAAAAGGAGATATTTCAAACCAAATTTCAAAACCGTCTTTTGCTTAAACCGACCCAATCCGACAATTTTGTTAATTAATTTCACCAAATTTCTTGGGGTATTTTTGTTAACGAAAATTTGAATATCTCGGATTTGATATTCCAAGAAAAGCAAAAAAACTCTTTATCAATACGGATTTGTGTTCAAAAAAAATAATACAAAAGTGTTGCTCAAAACGTTTCAAAGAAATGAAACACAAAAGTGAAAAGAGGTCCGGCAAACCGGTCCATCCGAAAATCGGATTTTACAAAACGGTCAAAGACCGAAAGCAAGCAAAGCTTGCCGACTGAACAATCCGTCCATCTTCTGCCTCTCCACTTTCTTACATACGTTTGCAAAATATCACTTGTTTATTTGTGTGTAATTGGTTCAATTTTGTTGAATTTGCCTTACTTGCCTAACCACCAAATGGCCTTTCCCAAAAGTAGAACCCGATAACGCACTTGAACTTGGGTAAAGTTTACTTAACTTGTCACCTTGCTCATTTGATTGCTTGCAATTGTGTGCTGATTTGGAGCAATGACTAACGTTGAATTGGAAACTTCTCAAGATTCTGGTCCGCAAGAGTCCAATTTACCTTTGGCTCAAGAAAATGCTTCGTTGTCCCTTGAAAATGTGGCAGGAATTGGAAGCTTTGAAGGCACAACAAAAGTTTGATGCCTTGACCCGAGAAAACATTGCCTTGAAGCAAGAATTGGAAGCTCTTAAGGCCCTACGGCTTGCCCAACGTCCCACCCCAACAATTCCGATTGAGACCATGGTCCATGCTTCCACATCCGATGCACAACGGAAAGGCAAGGGAATTTTTGGAGCCGGACCATCAAACGGTCCCCGGTTTGCGTCCGTCATTGAATGCCAACGTCCCTTACCTCTTGACGGAAACGAGTCCCATGAAGAGGACGAAGAATTCCCCGACCCGACTCAAGATGACTTTCGCATGGTCGATACAGAAAATCGGCACAAGCATTATGAGCCTCAACACCAACGGTATGTCCCTTCTCCACCTCCACCTAGTGTGCCCCGCACCGACTGTCGAGCCCGGGTAGAGCCCCGGTACCGTCCCGACTCGAACAACAATCATGGTCGTGAGAATGATCGTTCGGACGCCGTCGCCAACGGTCAATCCGGCAACCGACGACCCTTGACTTTGATGAGTATGATGAGCAAAACGATTTCAACGAGTTCTCCGGTGATGAGTCCGACTTGGAACGGGTGGCACATGACCGTCCATGGAACCCACCCATTATGGACCCTTATGAGAACCAAGACCGAGGTGAAGAATGGTTGCCTCCCCCAAACCCACCTAGGCATGAACCACCCGTTCATGGGTGTCACCGGCGTCAAGACGGCCACCGGCGAGCCCGTGCCGATGATGCCTACATTTCACCGCCCCACCCGGACCCCTACCGAGATCGTAGGGAAGGTAAGGTTAAATTCCCTATCTTTCATGGTGAATATGATCCGTGTGTTTTTCTTGATTGGGCGCAGGATATGAAACGAGCCTTGAAACATTGTCATTATGAGGATGAATATGAGAAAATCGAGGCGGCAACTCTTTACTTTGACCAAGAAGTACGTGCCCGAGGACTTCAAGATTGATATGCGGTTGCAAATTCCGAGTTCAAACAAGGCAACCTCACCCCGGTGGCTTACTTGGCCAAACTCGAGGACATGCACATTAAGGCCGGCGTCTCAGCCTCTCCCTCCGCCCTTCGCACCAAATTCATGAGTGGGCTTAATGCGTCCATTCGGCACCCACTTGAGATTGTGCCATATAAGGATTTGGGGGCATTGTGCCATGCCGCCATGAAGCTCTACAAGCAACAACTTGAGCCGCCTCGGTATTCAAGGTATAATTATTCCTCGAGTCAATATCCTCATTCTTCTAACACACGTACACGAGATGTGCCTAGTTCTCCAGATGCCGACGCTTCCAAAGGAGCCCAACGGACGGGCCAATCCAATAGGCAAGAGGGTAATGAGAGGACACCAAACCGTGGGCCCACGGCACCTGATGGTTATCTTAACCGGTACATGTTCAAATATAATGGAAAACGGGTCACACTTTTGCCTATGACTCCGCACCAAATTTTTGTTGACTATGTGGAACGGAAGAGGCAACAATCTATAGATGAGTCCGCTAAGGCGCCGGCAAAATCGGACCCTCCTCGGAGTCCTGATGTTGTAGGTGCTAGTACTTCCAAATCCCGGAACACCGCCCCTCTTGTCCATGCTACCGAGTCCAAAGGTATTAAAAGCCGCATCGTTTCTACGAGCGCACCTTTGCCATCTTCGGACCCCGTAATTCAAGGACGGTGTGAACCGAGGATACTCTTAGCTCGCCGGCATGATTTGCAACCGGTCATGGAAGGCAAGTTTCCATGTTTCTTGCTTGTTCCATTTTGTTTATCTACTTCTCATGACCCGAGTAATGTGCCACACGTGGTGTCTTTGTTGTTGTCCGAATTTCAGGATATTATGCCCAAAGACCTACCACCCGTCTTGCCACCAATCCGAGGGATTGAACACAAAATTGACTTTGTGCCCGGTGCTTCTTTGCCAAACCGTGCCGCGTACCGACCAAGTCCGGAAGAGACGAAGGAGCTACAACGTCAAGTACAAGAGCTCCTAGACCGGGGACATGTGCGTGAATCCTTGTCACCATGTGATGTCCCTGTCATATTAGTGCCAAAGAAAGACGGATCATGGCGGATGTGTGTTGATTGTCGTGTCATCAACCAAATCACCGTCAAATACCGCCACCCGATCCCGCGCCTTGATGACATGTTGGATGAGCTCAACGGCGCCACCATTTTCTCCAAAATTGATCTCCGGAGTGGTTACCACCAAATCCGGATGGCCGAAGGTGACGAGTGGAAGACGGCGTTCAAAATGAAGTATGAACTCTATGAATGGCTTGTCATGCCATTTGGCCTCTCCAACGGCCCATCCACCTTCATGCGCCTCATGAACCATGTCTTGCGCCGATTCTTGGGTATATTTGTCGTTGTTTATTTCGATGATATTTTGGTGTTTAGTACGTCTTTGGACGATCACATTGGGCACCTTCGCCAAGTGCTCGAGTGCCTTAGACAAGAGCAATTGTATGTCAACTTTGAAAAATGCGTCTTTTGCTCGGACACCACAATCTTTCTTGGCTATGTCGTGTCTAAGGACGGACTACGAGTAGACGAATCTAAAGTTCGTGCTATTCGGGAGTGGCCTACTCCTACTACGGTCACCATGGTCCGAGCCTTTCTCGGCTTAGCGGGCTTCTACCGACGATTTGTCAAGGACTTTAGCACGGTAGCGGCACCGCTCCATGAGCTTACTACCAAGGGTGTCACGTTTGAGTGGCGTGATATTCATGCTCGAGCGTTTGATGCGCTCAAATACCGCCTTTGTAATGCATCATTACTCCAACTCCCAAACTTTTCGAAAACTTTCGAGGTGGAGTGTGATGCATCGAATGTGGGCATTGGAGGAGTTCTCTTACAAGAGACTCGTCCAATTGCCTACTTTAGTGAAAAACTTTCCGGTCCTTCGCTCAACTACCCTACATATGACAAGGAACTATATGATCTAGTTCGTTTTCTTAAGACATGGCAACATTACTTGTGGCCGAAGGAGCTCGTGATTCATTCGGATCATGCGGCTCTTTCGTATCTCAAGAGTCAAACAAATCTAAGTCGGCGCCATGCTAGTTGGGTAGAGTTTTTAGAGACCTTTCCTTATGTCATTCGGCAGAAGAAAGGCAAGGAGAATGTGGTAGCCGACGCCCTTTCTCGCCGATATGCCCTTCTAGTGTATATGGACGCCAAGATACATGGATTTGCTCTTATCAAAGAGTTATATGCCACGGATCTTGACTTCAAGGACATATGGGCACAATGCCTCGACCTCCGAGAGCACGAGTCTTTCTTTATTAACGATGGCTATCTTTTCCGAGCGGGAAAACTTTGCATTCCGCGCTCATCTATACGCCATTTGTTGATCAAGGAAGCTCATGAGGGCCGTGGTCACTTCGGTGCTACCAAGACCGTTTCCGCACTCCAAGAGCATTTCTTTTGGCCCCGGATTGCGCATGCATGTGACACGGTTTTGCAAGGGTTGCATCACATGTCATCATGCAAAGTCGCGCCAAGGCCCGGATGGAATGTATTCTCCTTTGCCTATACCAATGGGACCTTGGGAGGATCTATCCATGGACTTTGTGGTCGGGTTGCCTATGTCTAAACGAGGCAAAGACTCCATTTTTGTGGTAGTCGATCGCTTCTCCAAAATGGCTCATTTCATTGCATGTAAAAGCACCCAGAATGCTAGTGAAGTTGCCACCTTGTTCTTTGACAATGTGGTGCGTTTACATGGGATACCACGTTCTATCGTTAGTGATCGGGACGTGAAACGTGAGCCACTTTTGGAGAACGCTATGGGGAAAACTTGGAACCAACTTGTTGTTTTCAAGTAGTTATCACCCCCAAACCGATGGTCAAACGGAGGTGACCAATCGGACTCTTGGTTCTCTACTTAGGGCCACCACTAGAACCAACCCACGTAGGTGGGAGGACTTACTTTCTATTGTGGAGTTTTTGTATAACAGGTCTTGGCACACGGCAACTAAATTTTCCCCATATAAAGTTGTCTACGGCCTTAATCCACACACCCCATTGGACTTCACTCTCCGCCCGCTCAAGGACGGAGAACACATCATCGCAGAAAACCGAGCCGCCCAAATCATTGAGCTTCATGAGCGGACTATGACACAACTTGAACGTCGTGCCGCCCAACTTGCCGGACAACGCAACAAGGGCCGCCACGACGTCTCTTTTGAGCCCGGTGATCTTGTTTGGCTCCACCTAAGGAAGGAGCGTTTTCCAACTCGCCGCATGAGCAAGCTCTCGGACCGTTGTGATGGCCCATTCCGCATCTTAGCCCGCCAAGGCCCGAAGGCATACAAGTTAGAGCTTCCGGATTCCTACGGAGTACACCCGACGTTCAACGTCAAGGACCTTATCCCTTATGTTGAGCCCCTCTTTGACGATTGTGAAACAAGGACGTTTCACAACCAAGATGGGGGGACTGATGCGCCCTTGGATGTTCCTTTTACGTTGACCGTAGACGATGAGGACGAGGCTTTGAGGGTTCGCTCAGATGGACCGCTCACCCGATCCCGAGCGAAGGCCATTGCTCGAGCCGCCGGATCCATCATCGCCCGCACCACTTCGTCACTTGGACCAGTCGTCGGCATGCCGTGTCTCTACACCACCATGGCATAGGCTACCGGTCCCGTCCACGCCATTCACTTTCAGACTATATTTTGCATGTTTTCCTTTTATGTAATAAAAGGGATATTCCTTATATAATATTCCCTTTGATCTTATCTTTTAGGGTTTTGTCCTTGTTGGGCTTTTCGTATTTATGTTTGTTTGGCATGTTGGCCCATAGGTAGGCAAGACTCTCTATATAAGGGATATCTTGCCTCACTTATTTTCGATGTTCAATTTTACTATGTTTTTGAGAAGATTTTCCTCTTACTTAGCTTGGGCATCAAACCTCCCGTCTATCTCTCAAATTTCTTCCTTGGATCTCGTCTTTGATCCAAGAAATCCATATTCGAGGATTCTTCTTTAGAATCAACTTTCGATCCCCATCAAACGGTTTGATGGTCCGGCTCCTAAAATTCCCTTGCCTTTCCGTTGTGCATCGGATGTGGAAGCATTGACCAAGGTCTCAATCGAAATTGTTGGGGTGGGACGTTGGGCAAGCCGTAGAGCCTTAAGCGCTTCCAATTCTTGCTTCAAGGCAATGTTTTCTCGGGTCAAGGCATCAAACTTTTGTTGTGCCTTCAAAGCTTCCAATTTCTGCCTTATGGAGTCATTATCGAGGGACAACGAAGCATTTTCTTAAGCCAAAGGTTCATTGGACTCTTGCGGACCAGAATCCTGAGAAGTTTCCAATTCAACGTTAGTCATTGCTCCAAATCAGCACACAATTGCAAGCAATCAAATGACCAAGGTGACAAAATAAGTCAACTTTACCCAAGTTCAAGTGCATTATCGGGTTCTACTTTGGGGAAGGCCGTTTGGCGGTTAGGCAAGTAAAGCAAATCCAACAAAATTGAACCAATTACACACAAATAAACAAGTGATATTTTGCAAACGTATGCAAGAAAATGGAGAGGCGGAAGATGGACGGATTGTTCAGTCGGAAAGCTTTGCTTGCTTTCGGTCTTTGACCGTTTTGTAAAATCCGATTTTTTGGATGGACCGGTTTGCCGGACGTCTTTTCACTTTTGTGTCTCATTTCTTTGAAACGTTTTAACCAACACTATTGTTTTTTTCTTTGAACACAAATCCGTATTGATGAAGAGTTTTTTTCCTTTTCTTGGAATATCAAATGCGAGATATCCGAATTTTCGTTAACAAAAATACCCCAAGATATTTGGTGAAATTAGTTAACAAAATTGTCGGATTTTCTCGGTTGAAGAAAAAGAGGGTTTTGATAATTGGTTTGATGGCAAACCAAATATCTCCTATTTTTTTGTTTTTCAAATTGATCAAAAGAAAAAAAATTCAGGAAAAATGGATGAACAACATGAAGATCATTAAGAAAAATGAAGAACATCATGAACAAACGAAGAACATCATGAACAAAAGGCTAAATAGGTCGAAGATAATAACGCACAAAAACAAGATTAAAGAGAACTTAGCTTTGATCCCTTTGCTCTGATGTCAATTTGATGCGTCCTTGGAGGTAAACCAAGGATAACTTTCGGATCTAGATCCAGCAAAGCTCCAACTACTCCTTGATTCTTTGTGCGGCGTTGTTTCGATTCAGATCCAAAGGGGCGGAAGCGATGAAGAAACAAGGGTTGATTCGATCTAGAGAGATCGAATAAACCGTTTGATGGAGATTGAAAGTTGATTCTAAAGAAGAATCCTCGAGTATGGATTTCTTGGATCAAAGACAAGATCCAAGGAAGAAATTTGAGAGGTAGACGGGAGGTTTGATGCCCAAGCTAAGTAAGAGGAAAATCTTCTCAAAAACTTAGTAAAATTGAACATGGAAAATAGGTGAGGTAAGAGGTCGCTTAAATAGAGAGTCTTCCCCATCTATGGGCCAACGGGCCAAACAAACATACATACAAAAATCCCAACAAGGGAAAAACCCTAAAAGATAAGGTCAAAGGGAATATTCTATAAGGAATATCCCTTGTATTACATAAAAGGAAAACATGCAAAAATAGTCCGAAAGTAAAAGCGTGGGCGGGACCGGTAGCCTATGCCATGGTGGTGTAGAGACACGGCATACCGGCGACTGGTCCAAGTGACGAAGTGGTGCGGGCGATGATGGATCCGGTGGCTCGGGCAATGGCCTTGGCTCGGGATCAGGTGAGCGGTCCATCTGAGCGAACCCTCAAAGCCTCGTCCTCATCGTCTACGGTCAATGTAAGAGGAACATCCAAGGGCGCATCACGTAGGGGCGGCGGCGCTGAGACGCGGGTGCGGTGACAAAGTCCCGCAGGGGAGGCGTCTCACTAGCGTGGGGCGGCGACAGTGCAGAGCGTAATCTCCCGACTTCTCTTCCACTCTTCACGTGATCAATCACGTCTTCATCAATCCACAACCACATTCATACACTTACATATATACATACAACATCAACACAAGCCTAAGAGAACCAATCCTAAGCTAAGGAAGAGAAAGGAATCAAAGAAGAAGAAAGGAGGAGAAGGAGAAGAACTCACCATTGTTGTGGTCCTAGGCAGCAAGGAAGGATGAAAACCACATTCTCAGCTGGCTCCCAAGCTCAGCCACAATACACAACATCAACATCCACCAAAGTCACACAAATCCTCTTCCAAACCAAGAAGAATCCAAGCACAAATCAAGGAGAAAGAAGGAAGCAAGAAGGGCGTGAGAAAGCTGGGAATGAAGAACCCTTTCTCAGCAAGCCAAGGGAAAGGCTAAGAAGGAAGGAAGGAAAGAGAGTAAAGCACGGGTCAAGAGTCAACAAAGTCGGCTGCAACCGCAGGAAACCGCAGGGGCGGATCACGGGCTCAGCCGCAAGGGCAGCTCTTTGGACCCGCAGGGGCGGCTCAGTCCAATCTCGGCTCTAAAGACTATGGCTCTTACAACTACGGTCACCGCGCCTGCGCCAGCTTGTCTCCGCGCCTGCGCCTGCCGTTGTCTCGCCCCTGCGTCTTTCCTGTCACGCAGGTGCGTCTTGTACAGGATCTACCTAGCTTGGTATTGATCCTTTCCTTTCCTAGTATGAGCGGGTTAGTAGCATGCTAGGTATGTGTATGAGGATAGAATGATGTTGAGTATGATATCGACATATGCCGGTTATGGCTTTGAGGTTTAGTAGATTATCGAGGTTTATAAGTTGGATATGATCCTTATGGATCCCTTGGGTCTAGGTGTGACCCCTTTGATTGATAGGAGATGTAACATCTCATTATGCCTTGTTATTAGGCAGTGTTGTTCTCCGGATTTGGAGATGATCATATTTGAGAGTATTTCGAGGTTGAGGTAAGTCCATAGGCCTTACTTAGCTACCATCCCTATATTGGATGTATGCATGAATGGTGTTTGATATATGCTTGATAGCATGTGATGATTGATTATTACCGACTTATGGTTTAGTGACCGCCCATTGTAGGATTGTGACAACTTGCCCTGTCATTCCGTTGGGAGACGGGGAGGTTCTCTGCGGACAAGCCAGATTTGGAAGTGGGACGGGCACCTACCACTCCCATAGGGTATACGGGAAAGTGTTACCAGATTACCACTCCAGCTGGCAATAGCACCGAGAGGCGAGGATTATATATTCCTCGTGTCACATATGTTCATATTCATATATTTATACGATTTGAGTGTTGGACTTGATAAAGATAATTAATCGGGTAATGTGTGACAACATGATTATATGTTTATTATTTCTTGAAGTGTGTTTGTGCTTATGCATTATCTTATATATATGTATGGTTAGCTAACGGATTTATACCGTGTTGTAGATCCTTTGCAGGTTAGGAGAACTGCAGAGTGATTCAGAATGGGTGATCCGATGAGGGCTCCATACACTAGGTTATGTGTGGGATATGGGACATTTTGTATGTACAGTTATATGTTTGGTTTGTACTCAGCGGTTCTTCTGTAAACCTTTTGATATATATATATATATATATATATATATATATATATATATATATATATATATATATATATATATATATATATATAAATATATATATATATACACAGTTTGATGTTTTGGTTTTAATCTATATGTGTCTTGTTGAAAGATCCAGTGAACTTGTTGTCAGGCTAGGGTTAGGATCCATTGTGAGATCCTAGCCCAGTAGCGCCCCGATTCCTACGGATTTGGGGTGTTACATCTACCTAGAGTGGTATTGATCCTTTCCTTTCCTAGTATGAGTGGGTTAGTGGCATGCTAGGTGTGTGTATGAGGATAGGATGATGATGAGTATGATATCGATATGTTCCGGTTATGGCTTTGAGGTTTAATAAGTAGTTGAGTGTAACACCAACCTAAATCAAGCAACCCATATTCGATGGATCCTTACCCTAGCCTGACAACAAGTTCACTGGATCTTACAACAAGGCATAGATAGATTAAAACCAAACATCAAACTGTAATATATATATATCAAAAGAGTTTACAAAAGACCGCTAAGTACAAACCAAAACATATATCCATACACAATAAAATCATCTCCATATCCCTCGCATAAACCTAGTGTACGGAGCCCTCAACGGATCACCCCATCTGTATCACTCTGCAGTTCTCCTAACCTGCAAAGCATCTACAACACGGTATAAAACCGTTAGCTAACCATTCATATATAAGATAATGCATAAGCACAAACACAAGTCATGGAATCATAAACACATAATCATGTTATCACACATTTACCCGGTTAATTATCTTTATAAAGTCCAACACTCAAATCGTAGATATAACGGTATATGAATATATGTGACACGAGGAATATATAATCCTCGCCTCTGGGTGCTATTGCCAGCTGGAGTGGTATAGGAGCACCTTCCCGCATACCATATGGAGTCGTAAGTGCCCGTCCCGTATTTCAGATTTGGCCTATCCACAAAGAACCTCCCTGACTCCACTACGGGATGAAAGGGCATGCTGTCACAGCCACTACAATGGGCGGTCACTAAACCATAGGTCGGTAATAATCAACATCGCATGCTATCAAGCATATAACAATCACCACTCATGCAAACATCCGATATAAGGATGGTAGCTAAGTAAGTCCTACGGACTTACCTCAACCTCAGAATACTCTCAATCACGATCCACTCTAATCCGGAGGACAACACTGCCTAATAACAAGGCATAAAGAGATATTACATCTCCTATCAATCAAAGGATCACACCCAGACCCAAGGGATCCATAAGGATCATATCCAACTTATAAACCTCGATAATCTACTAAACCTCAAAGCCATAACCGGCACATATCGATATCATAATCATCCTCAACCTATCCTCATACACATACCTAGCATGCTACTAACCCGCTCATACTAGGAAAGGAAATGATCTATACTACTCTAGGTAGATCCTGTACAAGACGCACATGCATGACAAGAGGGACGCAGGGGCGAAGCAACGGCAGGCGCAGGCGCGGAGACACTCCCACGCAGGGGCGGTGACCGTGGCCGCAGGGGAGGCGGCGCTAGGGCGCGGGTGCGGTGACACAGTCACGCAAGGGCGGCAACTCAATGGCGCGGGGACGGCGACAGTGCAGAACGTGATCCCCGACTTCTCTTCCACTCTTCACACGATGGTTTCAATTCTTTATCATGCAACAGCCACATTCATACACATTTATATACATACGAACTTCAATATGTATCCTAGGATATGCAATCCTAAGCTAAGGGAGGAGGAAAGGAATCAAAGAAGAAGGAAGAAGAAGGAAGGAAAAGAACTCACCACTATTGTGATCCTAGGCCAAGGAAAAGATTAACACAACACCCTCAGTTGGCTCCCAAGCTCAGCAACAACACGCAACATCAAAATCATCATCATTCATACAACAATTCTCTTTCAAAACAAGAAGAACTCAAGAACAAGATCAAGGAAAAGAAGAAGAGAGGAGAAGATCGTGAGGGTAGATGGAAAAGATGAAGAAACTCTTCATCAAGAGGCAAAGAAGAAGCTTAAGAAGGAAGTGAAGAAAGAGTAAAGCACGGTCCAACGGTCAACAAAGCGGTTGCAGCCACAGGAAACCGCAGGGGCGGGTTCCCTGAGCCGCAGGGGCGGAACACAGGACCAGCCGTAGGGGCGGCCTCTGGACCCACAGGGGCGGCTAAGTCCTAACTCGGCTCCTAAAGACTAAGGCTCTTACATTGAGGTTTATAGGTTGGATATGATCCTTATGGATCCCTTGGGTTTAGGTGTGACCCCTTTGATTGATAGGAGATGTAATATCTCTTTATGCCTTGTTATTAGGCAGTGATGTCCTCCGGATCGGAGTGGATCGTGATTGAGAGTACCTTCAGGTTGAGGTAAGTCCGTAGGACTTACTTAGCTACCATCCTTACATCGGATGTTTGCATGAGTGGTGTTTGTTATATGCTTGTTAGCCTGCGATGTTGATTATCACCGACTTATGGTTTAGTGACCGCCCATTGTAGTGGATGTGACAACCTGCCTTTCATCCCGCTGAGGAGTCTGGAAGGTTCTCTGTAGTCAGGCCAGATCTGGTATACGGGTTGGGCACTCCCCACTCCTTTATGGTATACGGGAGGGTGTTCCAATAACCACTCCAGTTGGTTATAACTCTCAGAGGCGAGGATTATATATTCCTCGTGTCACATATATTCATATACATATATATTTACGATTTGAGTGTTGGACTATATAAAGATGATTAACCGGGTAAATGTGTGACAACATGATTATGCGTTTATGATTCCCTGACTTGTGTTAGTTCTTATGCATTCTCTTATATATGAATGGTTAGCTAACGGTTTTATACCGTGTTGTAGATGCTTTGCAGGTTAGGAGAACTACAGAGTGATCCAGATGGGGTGATCCGCTGAGGGCTCCGTACACTAGGATTGTATGCGAGGGATATGGGGTGATTTTATGATGTATGGATACATGTTTTGGTTTGTACTCAGCGGTATTTTGTAAACCTTTTGATATATATATATATATATATATATATATATATATATATATATATATATATATATATATATATATATATATATATATATATATATATATATATATTACAGTTTGATGTTTGGTTTTAACCCAGTATGGATACATGTTTTGGTTTGTACTCAGTAGAGTGATCCAGATGGGGTGATCCAGTGAACTTATTGTCAGGCTAGGGTCAGGATCCATTGTAAGATCCTAACCCAGTAGCGCCCTGAGTCCTACGGATTTGGGGTGTTACAATGAGCTCGTCGGAGCTCAACACCGGTCAAATTCACATAGTATCTATGGTTGTTCTACGATAACCACCGCAAGAAGGTAACTGTGTAGTGTGAACCTAGTTATAAATCTCTTCTTTTTTTTACTTTCACTGATTTGATGTGCTAAAATTATCTGTAAAATGTAGAAACTAAATCACTGTTTTTTTTATATTTATAGAAACAAATACACTGTTTAATCTTAAAAATAACTTTTATTGCAACAATTGAACTATTCAAATATTGGTAAAATATCACTTTACTAGTTTGTTTATCTTAAGTAGTTTGTGAGATGTCTAGGAAAATATTTCATCATCAATTTGGTGAAAATAGGCATATTTAAAACTTTAACCTTGTAGTAGGAAAAGTTCAACTTGTTAAAGTTTTGAGGCATTTCAACTAGTGCATTGTTGTCTTGATCATTGATGGTTGTCTTGTTAACTTGCTTTTTAAAACTCACAAACGATCTTTTATTAACTGGTAGGAACTTGTCGTTGGAGTCGGGGTTAGTTTCAATAATATTAGGTTGCAGGGTTACTCCCTTATGAAACCTTTTAGTATGCTTAAATGCATGAGCCAAATAAAGCAGAAACTAAACTCTCTAATTGAAATGCTAGACAACTCTCATCACTCGTCTCACCCGTAGGATACAATCTTGAAATTCTAGACAACTCTCCTATCCTGGTAGAATGCTGTTATTGACTAGATTGAAGGCATTCTTTGTGCCTATCTATGGTCTGGAACTGCTAGCAGTAAACGTACTTTGATTCCCTGGAACACTCTTAAACGCAACACTATCTGGAACTGCGAGGTACTAAGATCTCACTCCTATACTTGAAAAATGATTCTCAAAGTTAGAGATGAACTGGCCTTCTCGTACCAACAACTCTTCTTCCTGGACTAGAATCCTAGGCATCATTTTTGTCCCATTGTACTTCCCCCCTTGCCTACTGTCAAGATGACTCTCTGTAAATTCTTTCTTCATTCTATAAGACGTAAAAAAAATTAAAAAAGAAAATTGAATGACATCTCCCACAAAAGCCTTTCAACATAAAACCTCCGTCAAAGCATCTCCAAGGGAATCCGGATCCTCTATTGCCTTTGTACGTTGTCTTCTCTATTGCACTTTTTTCATGGGTCCACTTGTTATTGATTGACAATTAATTAATATTCAGGTTCAGGTTCAGGTTCGGTTTCGGTTCAGGTTCAGGTTCAGGTTCAGGTTTCAGTTCAGGTTTCAGTTCAGGTTCAGGTTTCAGTTTCGGTTTCAGGTTCAGTTCAGGTCCAGGTTCAGGTTCAGGATTCAGGTTTAGGTTCAGGTCCGGTTATTCAATTAGTATAAATATAAAGGGATGAAATCACTTGCCATATAAAAAAAATATGTGTAAGGAATATATGGATAAATATATGTATTCTTTATATATAGCAGGTAGGCTTTTTAATTTGCAAAATCTTCAACTCGCCGGCTTGATACTTTACTTCCGCCGGTGTGCCTATTCGGAGACCGCACGCTCGATCCTTTTATTCCGACGGCCTACCTTGCCAGAGATACTCGTTAACCTTTCCTTCCACCGTCGCGCCTCATCGGACACACTCGTCCTTGGTCTCTTCCTATCGCCAGCTCCTCTCTAACGGTAAAACACTGATTGCCTTAACCCTAATTCTATTTTGAATTTGGGTTAAATTATGATAAAATTAACATTGAATTAAGATTGAGATTTATTGTTTCTAATATTTGACCTTCACAGTAGTAATTTAAATGCTTATTGTCGTCTTCTCTTCCCTTTACTGAAATTGTTATTGTTCATTTGGAAGCCTAGGGGTGATCTAAATGCTTGCTATCTTTGTCCGGAAAGTTAATCATATTTTAAGATTGAGATTTATTGTTTCTAATCTTTCCCTTTCACAATAGTGATCTAAATGCTTTCTACTGCCAGCTCCTCTCTCTACTTGAATTGCTATTGTTCATTTGGAAGCATAGTTTGTACATTGGAAGTTTATTGTACAACTTATTACAATAAAATACTATACTTTTTTTTAGCTATTGTAGCAATTACAACCTGCAGTAACTCATATTGTATTTTTTTATCAAGTAGCTTGCAATAACTTAACATGAATTTCTATTAAAGACATTATTCAACAACTTGCAGCAACTGTTGATATATATCATCTGTTAAGCTAGTTGATATATAATTTTGTTTAACAATTTATTGCTTTGTTTTTATTTATGTTGATATAGCTAAATGTTTGCTATACTTGACAGAGCAATTGAAACAATGAGGTAAACAAACAAACTACTACAATTTTACAAGGGACACAACAAAGTTTTATAAAGTTGATCATCTTCATGTCCCAGTAGCGGATTTAAGCAGAGTAAGGAGGGACAGTGTCCCTCCAATCAAGTATCGACTAGTGTAAAAAACATTTAAAAATAAATTAAAAACCCTCCTTTCAAAACGACGTCGTTGTGATAAGAAGGGGGAAAAAACAAAAAAATCCCTACGGCCTCAGCGTGTCGCTCTCTGCTCAGTGCTCGCCCGCTCGTTTCCACAAACCCTGAAACACCGAACGGCAACCTCTCTTCTCTGCGCAGCCTGCACTCTCAACCTCTCACCTCTCACCTCTACGAGACGCGGCTCTGCTCCTCGCTTCCTGCGGCTTCAGACGGCCTGCGCTCTCACCTCTGCGAACATGAGTCTTCATTGTTCGCCTTCTCTCTCGCCCTCTCGGCTCCTCGCGAGTCGCGACATCGCCTTCTCTTTCGGGCTCTCGGCTCCTCGCGACCTCTCCTTCTCTCTCGGCTCCTCGCAGACGGCGTCCCGCTCTCGGATCCTCGCTGCAGGCTGCTCCGCTGCTCAAGCCTCATCCTCAAGTGCTGCTCACAGCTGTGGACCTGTGGTGATTTCTTAGTAAATCAAGGTATAATTACTTTCATTAGTTTTCTATTAAATCAATCAAATTGAGAAACCAATACTTGTTTAGTTGATTATGTTTAATTGGTTGTATTTGTTGATTAGGTTTAATTGAATTGAAAAGTTGTTTGTATTTGTTGATTGAATTGAAAATTTATGGTAAAGTTCTTGGTATTTGTTGATTGAATTGAAAATTAGTGTTAAAAGTTCTTGGTATTTGTTGATTGAATAGAAAATTAGTGTTTGATTACTTGATTAGGTTTAATTTGATGATTGAATTTGATTGTTTTTGAAAAATTAGCGTTAAAGTTCTTGGCATTCTCTCCGATGAGTATTGTCCAGGCAAATTTGCGCAACAAGATGGGAGATGAATTTCTCACTGACTTTTTGGTTTGTTATATCGAGAAAGAAATTTTCAAAAGCATTGACAATGAAGTTATTATTCAATATTTTCAGATGATATTCGAACTTGAGGTTTATTGCAGCAACAAGATTGTTCAAAGAATGAGGGTAATACTATACCATTTACTGGATTGTTTATGCTAAGTAGTTTGATATCCTTATAGAATGAGGCCATATATCATATAGAAACCGCTTAAAAATAAATGTCTTCACCATCCATGTAATTTAAGTTCCTTAATGATCTCCTTGTTTGGGCATTGTTTGGGCATCAGATGACAGGAAAAAGTGAAGATATTCTTACTTATGAGTGTTATATATTGGTGAAACTTCCACCCAATTACAAATCTCGTTGATGAAGATATTCTTATTTATATATTGGTTTTTGATTGATACAGGTCCAAGAACTTCGATCAGATTCATTGGTCTGTTTGGCATTGGAGGTATCAAGTTCACATTTTGTTTGGTGAGTGCTGTTCCTTTTGTGTATTTACATTTTGTTTGGCATTGGAGGTATCATGTTTCTTTAACACTTAACCACATAATCCTTATCACTGCAGAACATATATGCAGGAAACTATTCAATCCCTTTAGAATGTTGGTCTCGATCTTGGTCGTGTACAAGTTGAAAAAGTACACGAGAGATCAATTAATATTCAATCAAGATAAATGGTTTTGTACGAGCTGCAAAAATGAACCCAAGATAGATAAGAATGTTGATCTCAAGGTGTATTTGTGGAGGTACAAGACTCGCGTGATTTTTGAAGTAATTGGGCGAAAAGAACGGGAATGTAGCAATTTGATTGTTCAAAAATAATATTTTACTAAGTGTTCATCCTAGATAGGATGATAGGATGTGTATGTACATATTTTGTGATAATATGGTTGTTCGACTTGCATTTCAAGGTATTTGTGGAGGTGCTGTTCATTTTTGTGTTTGAAAAGGTTAATTAAACCAAAAGAAAGAGAGATACAATGATGTACATACATGATTAGTTTCAAAAACCCCACAAAGTCAAAACCAAAAAACCAAAATCCATCAAAATATACCCAATTGAAAACGTTGGTCAGGAATTAATCCAATTGAAAACGTTGTGGTGTTAACTTGCCCTTTGATACTCACAATAACTCATGAGATCTAGCTCTAGTACCAAACTATTATGGTCTTTGATCTAAGACTAAATCTCACTATAGAAACGAATTGGGGATTCATAAAAGTAGACTCGTTAGGTGAAAGAGCCCCTTAGATTAACGTACGAATTGGTGAATTGATGGTTTTATAAAACCACCGAAATATCCTAGTTGAGATACGTTTTCTCAAGTTTCGAATCTTAATATCTCAGGTCATCATCACCTCGTAAAATATTGTTGGTCGCAATACCATAGGTGGGAATCACCTTCGTCAAGTACATTTTGTCGGAATTTTTCTACTCATAGGTCAACCCTGTCAAATACCTTTAGTCGGAATACCACAATCAAATCAAAATAAACCCATCAAAATACTACATTCTAAATTTTTCTAGTTGAAATAGCCTTGTCGGAATAACATCTGGTCGGAATGCTCGAGTTAAAAAAAAATCTACGTAAGAGTTCTCGTCTTCGAAAATATCCAACTTCGAAATATCCTATGACAACCCATCAAAATACCATTATTGGAATTCCCTAGACAAAATTGTGAATATGGAATAAATTTTTTATTTAGGAAATTCTAACAAATACAAGTTGACATATTAAGAGAGCATCTCAAAAGAGGTTTGTTTTCTCCTCTTTGACGGGAGGATATATTAATTTAAAATTAGGTAGAAAGTACACCAATTTCTAAATAAAATATAATCTAAATAGTCATATTTTCATAATAGATTCTCTCATATAGAAACAAATAAAAATAATATACATAAATATTTGCTTGATTGCATAATTTGCATTAGTGAATCCGATAGAAATCGTTTGAATCTCGTTTAAACTCCTCGGAAAATCTAGAATTTTTTTTAAAACATAGAAGATAGAATGACTTGATTCGTCTAACTTTATACATTGAAAGAATATTTGCTCTTATCGTCTTTCATCTTAGGTTTTTTTTGTTTCATAATAATTTGTCTATTGGAGTCTTTAAGAACAAAACGGAAACCGTGTTGCTTATGATTTAAGTAGTTTCATAATAATTTGCCTACCGGAGCCTTTAACCACATAATTCTTATCACCGGAGAACTTGTAAGTATTCTCTTAATCCTCAACAAATATTCAGTTCGGTAAGTTTAATTAAACAGGTTGTCAAACATAATGCAGGAAGCTCGAATAAGATTATTTAATTGGGTCTCAATAACTCACATGACGAGTGGATCAACGCGAAAAATGCGATTCGAGAGCGTTCAATCCCTCTAGAATTTTCCCTGGAGCAAGATGTGTACAAATTGCAAAAATACCTAGGATAAGAATGTCGACTTCAAGATCAATGTTCTGTCAAATCAATAGTTATGTGCAAGCTGCAAAAATACACCCAAGAGAGATAAGAATGTTTACGTCAAGATCAATGATTGTATACAAGCTGCAAAAAAGCAACAATAAGAGATAAGATGTTGATTTGAAGATCAATGGTTTTGTACAAAGTAAACTTGTATTTGAATATTGATATTTATAATAAGTTTTTATTAAGATTTTTTTTAATCATCAAATTAGAACCCACTATATATACATGACAACTGATTGAGAGACATAAATTATACAGTGGTACTGGGGGAGTCGCGGTGACAAGTTCATCGAATATGGGTTGCTTGATTTAGTTGTCGATAGGGGTTACCGGGTTTGTGTGTCATCTATTGCGGGCATGGCTAGGGTTTTTGGTTGATGGATCTGTGGTGAAAAAAGGCTAAGAATTCTGAAAACGGATATAAGGATACCAAAATAAGCATGATACCATAAACTCGTCTATATATTACTGTAAAAGTACTCCAAGACAATCATATCTATGAGTGAAAATTATGAAAATATATCTTCTAATATTTTGTTAACCAGAAGAGAATTTGTGTCACTCGTTGCTTAAATTGGATCAAACACTTAGTTTGTGTTCTATTTTATAATATTTTTTTGATTAATGAGTTAAATTAGTTTATAAATAAAAACAAGTCCTAATTTAAGTAGATATACGTTGTTCTCTTCCCCTTTTTGGCTCATGTGAGAAGAGGAGCAAGAGTCTCTAATCGACATGGACGATCGGAGATGATCGAGCTCGTCGGAGCTCAACACCGGTCAAATTCACTTTAGCGTCTATGGTTGTTCTACGACAGCCACCGCAAGAAGGTAACTGTATAGTGTGAACTGTGAGAGCCCTTTCTTTCGGACCGAGATTGGCTTTGGGCCGAGATTGGTTTTGCCGCACCCGCGGGCACATGTGCCGCCCCTGCGGGTCTCCGCCCCTGCGGCCCTGTGATCCGCCCCTGCGGGTTACGGCGGCTGCAGCCGGTTTTGTTGACTTCTTTGACTCGTGCTTTACTCCTTCTTTACCTTCTTCATTTCACCTTGCTGAGCAAGGGTTTCTTCATACTTTCCAATCCAGTTTATGTCTTCCTTGCTTCTCCCTTGTTCCCTCTTGCTTTTGGTTTGGTTTGGAAGAGTTTGGGTTGAGTTTGGATGTGTTGTGGCTTGTGGTGATTGATGATGGTGAGTATTGCTGTGTTTGGAAGCCGGTAAGTGTTTGGTGATCAACTCTTTAGCTAGCTACAGCCGTGGTGAGCATCTTCCTCCTTGCTTCTTCATTCTTTCTTCTTCGTTTCTTGTTCTTCTTCATTCCTTAGCTTAGGATTAGATGTGTGATCATAGGATGATGTTAATATGTGTATGTTGATGCTTGTGTATGAATCTGGAAGAGAGTGGAGGGGATTGATCCCGGAAAGAACTGAAGAGAAACCGCGAGGTTTCATTCTGCACTGTCACCGCCCCCGCGGCCAGAAGTCACCGCCCCCGCGGTTACCGTGTCACAGCGCCCGCGTCGTGCCTGCGTTGCCAGCGTCCCTAGTCACCGCCCCCGCGGCTCCGTTCCGCCGCACCCGCGGTTGCTTGTCTGCGCCCCTTTGTTACGCAGGTGCGTTTTGTCCCGGGTCTACCTAAAGCTAGGTAGATCCTTTCCTTTCCTAGTTGAGCGATAGTGGCATGCTAGGATTCGGATGTTGATGAGTATGATATGGAATGGCCGGTTAGGGCTTTGAGGATTTCGAGTTGGAATATGATCCCTTATGGATCCCTTGGGTCTAGGTGTGACTCTTTTGTGTGATAGGATTGTGATATATCTGTGTATGCCTGGTATAGGCCGTGTTATCCTCCAGTTGGGAGTGGACTGAGTTGAGGTTGATCCAGTGAGGCGACTACGAGGTTGAGGTAAGTCCGTGGGACTTACTTAGCTTCCATTCCTTTATAGGATGTCGTGCATGAGTGGTGTGTGTGTTATATGTTTATAGAATGTGTTGATGGTCACCGACCTATGGTATATTGTTTGCCCATTGTAGGGCTGTGATAACTTGCCCTTTCATCCCGCTGGGAGTCTGGGAGGTTCTCTGTAGGCAGGCCAAACCTGGTAAACGGTTCGGGCACTTCCCATTCCCTTAGGGTACACGGGGTAGTGTTCCAGGCACCATTCCAGCTGGTTATTGGACCCAGAGGCGAGGTTTATATTCCTCGTGTCACTTATGTTATATGGATATTATATATGAGTTGACTGCTGGACGTTATAAAGATAATGAACCTGGTAAATGTATGAAAGCATGTCGATGTGTTAAGATTTCTGATGTGTGTTTGTGCTCTAGCATATTCCTATATTTGGTTATGGTTAGCTAACGGTTTCATACTGTGTTGTAGATACTTTGCAGGATAGGAGAGCTGCAGAGTGATCCAGAGTGGGTGATCCGCTGAGGGCTCCGTACACTGGGGCGGTATCGGGGTTATGGGTTTTTGTTGTACAGTTCAGTTTGTTTGTACTCAGCGGTATATTGTATTTTATATATATATATATATATATATATATATATATATATATATATATATATATATATATATCAGTTTCATGTTTTGTTTTAATCTATTGGTGTCTTGTTGTAAGATTTGTGAAATTGTTGTCAGGCTAGGGTCAGGATTCATTGTGAGATCCTAGCTCAATAGCAGTCCGAGTCCTACGAATTTTGGGTGTTACATGAACATAGTTTTAAATCTCTTAAAATTTTTCACTTTCATTGATTTGATGTGCTAAAATTATTTGTAAAATGTAGAAACTAATACACTGTTTTTGCTATATTTATAGAAACTAATACACTGTTTCATCTTAAAAACAACTTTCATTGTAAGAATTGGACTGTTCAAAAATTGGTAAAATATTACTTTACTAGTTTGGATATCTTAAGTAGTTTGTGAGATGCCTATGTAAATATTTCATCATCAATTTGGTAAAAATAAGCATATTTAAAACTTTAACCGTGTAGTAGGAAACATTCAATTTGGTGAAGTTTTGAGGCATTTTAACCGCCCACCTTACTTAAACTCTCATCCACCCCGTCCATCACCCGTCTAACACTTCACTCGTCACCCACCCACCGGGTGTTCGGGTGGTTCGGGTGAAATAACCGGGGGTGTATTATGTAGTATATCTTTTAGTTTTAGACATTTACAATTATAAATTATGTTTATATTTTAAAGTACTACAAATTTAAATTACGAAATATTATCCAACATTACAAACCAACATCGAAATAAAGTTTAGATATTACAAAACGATGCAATTAAACGCAATATTTTTCACACGCAACAAACGTAAATCACTAAATCAACATATATTAGAACCATACTCCTTTAAAGCTTGATGTAGCGATCCACTTCAACAACTTAAAATAATACAAAGATTTAAAAAACACAATAATTAGAACATCAAATTTAAAATGAATTAAAATTTGAATGTAAAAAGTATACAATATCGGCTATAAGATTTCATGGCAGAATCTTCCACATCAACATTCTCTAATATAGTATCAACAATTTATGAATCGAGCATAATTCAACATCAAATAAAACAACTAGATGCCTCAATCCAAAATTATCAACTAAAACAGTAATCCAAAAACAAGGTAAGAATTACAATGTATGAATCATATGATATTACATACTTTAGAAGAGAATTCAAAGCTAGTCAAATTTATCATAAAATCCGATGCCAAACTCGAATATAGATATGAGGAGAGGATGAAGAGAACCATAAAAAAGTGAAAACTACCCGATGAGAGAAACAAGCGAGGACTTAAGTGAGTAAGTTACCGAGCGGTAAGTAACCGATAGCGAAGGGAGTGCGTGGCTTGTCGACGATGAACTGAGGTATGGTGAAAGTTGTAGAGATTGATATAAAAAATCGAGATTGGAGAAGATATAAGGGGATGTGGTTGCACTTTACTGGCTTAGAAATCTTTTACAAATTTATGGGTTGAGGCTTGAGGGCAATATTTAAGGTTTATTTATTTATTTTTAATAATTTATACGGGTGATGCGGTTCGGGTGGGGCTGGTGGTGGGTGGTTATACCTCCACCCATACCCGCCCCACCACCCGTCAATTTCACCCGTCAGCCGCCCACCACCCGGAATTCTTCGGATTTTCACCCACAAATTCGGGTCGGTTAACCGGTTAGATCGGGTGGTTGTACACCCATTTTCATCCTTAATTTCAACTAGTGCATTAATGTTGTCTTGATCATTGAAGGTAGTCTTGTTAACTTGCTTTTTTAAAACTCATAAACGATCTTTCATTAGTTGGTAGAAACTTGTCGTTGGAGTTGGGGTTAGTTTCGATAATATTAGGTTGGAAGGTTACTCCCACTGATATAAATTGGGATAGATGAGAGAGTAGTCCTTTTATGTAAAGAAGAGCATAAACAAGGCTTATTGTCTTAAGATGTGACTAAAAAGACTCTTGTGGATTAAAATAAAAAGATTAAATGAAAGGAAGAAAAAAAAAGTTTCCAATTATATCCCTACCTAACAAACTAAATCATCTCAATTTTCATAACTGATTTGAGATTTTCATGGAAGTCATACTTTCTTCCTTCCACGTTGATAGAGCTTCAATTAGATTGATTTTTTTTCTTCCCGTATGTCTCGCTGATGAATACTCAAATGCTTCTGAATTTCACATTTCAACTGGTTCGATTCTTCTTTTGTAAAATTCTGCCATTAGCTCTTCGACTTGATCGTATCTTGAACTTTGCCTACACAATTGCCAATTTCCGATAAGTGAAATTCATGAATTCCTTAATAAATCGATGTAATTTCTCTTCAATATGTCTATTTCTTCATTCGGTAATTGCTTCTTAATTTTACTATCGATTGGATTGGTTCTTCTATTCTTAAACTCATCGTTGAATCTGCCATTTTTTCCTCTTTGGTTATCCTCTTCCACTCTGTCTACATAATCTTTTAATTTTCGGTATGTAATATACATAAAATCCTCAATCAATCTATCCCAATATATCAGTTTTTTACGTGACTTCTTTGAAATTTCAGTTAAAATTCATGAATTCTTATTATTGTATATTGGAGATTCAAAAGCTATTATTCTATATTCTTAGTGTTATCTTACTTGATGAATTTTTTGATACATTACCAGTCATATTTGAAATATACTTTGTTTACAAATAGATGGCTTGTGTAGCTATTTTTGACAATGGATAGATCAATGGATCTTTATTTATCTGTTTAACAATGATCTAAACTAGGTGTTGTAGCTGATTTGAGTTTATATTACGTCTGACTTCTTATTTTTTCTGTATGTACTGATTAGTGTAAAAAATATGTGATAGTATCCTTATGTAGTTGTTAGATATAAATTTGTGTAATGGCTCCATATCTCATCGACTATATTTAAGGTTGATGGTTTGAGAACTTCTATAAATAGAGGTTTTGAAGATTATAAATAGAGGTTTTGAAGATTAAACAAATCATATATTTCTTTGAATTTTGACTAAGTTCAAGTATGAAAAGTGGCAATTACTTTAGAAACTTGAATACGCAAAAAAGTAAAACACATGAGCAAATCATCTTCAGATGAAACAAACAAGCAGAAACTTCTGTATATGATCAATTTCCATTCAACCAAGAGCCTCAGTCACGAGTTGTAAATTTTGAATATGTAAACACACCTATTTTCAGGTTCAATTTTCAGAGCTTGATTCTTCTTCCCTAAGTGCCCTTCCATATTCCATCAAATCATGATATGCTATAGTTTTATTTCAGAGCGCCTCGGCATTTTTACTATCAAGTTCCAAAACCTGCAAACAAAGATGGTTTAAATTAAGAATTTTAAAGCCCTAAGTGCCCTTTCAGAAAGACTGATCGCACTGTTCACTTATGTACGGGGTACAGTGTACCTGTTAAGCAAAAATATTACAAGAAAATAAAAAAGTATAGCACATTTTGTTTGAAAATTATTTTTATAAGGTTCGACCCTTATTCGTCGTATCCTCACGATTCTAAAAAAATACCGATTACATTTTGGATGACCTCTTGAATTTTTTTGAGGACTTGGGTTGCACCCGACGGGTTGCCTACGTACCTTCCCTAGGAAGGATCAAGCCTTACGTAGTTCAAGTTAATATTTTTCCGGACTTTAATTTTCATGTATCATTGATCGGAATCAAGCCAAACTTTTAGGACGGGTTATCCATGCACCAAGTATGACTTGTATTTCTCAACTTTTTACGCATCACCGGAATCACTTGGACTCGCCTTCTATGAAGGGTTTTCCAAATTACCCGCCTATCATTTGCGTACGAGAAATCTAAATTTATACATCTCTTTTTTTCGAGGGTATGACTGAACTCGACGTGTTTCCTACGTATCCGTTTTGACGGAATCAAGTCAAACGTAGTTCTAAATATTAGTTTTTGATTTATGTTCAACCGAACTCGATGAGCATTTTTCTTTGTACCGAGCTTCCTACGTATCCGTATGTGACGGAATCAAGTCACCGTAGTTCCGCACTTATCTTTTCAATTTGGGTGTGGCGATTGAACTTGATTGGAATTTGGGTCAAGTCTCCTACGTATCCCTCTTTTGGGATCAAACTGCGCGTAGTTCGCAATCTCTTGATTCAACTACTTCGATATGATTTTAATTTGACGTGGACTTTGTGATTTAGAAACCCCATGGCTGAATTCATATTTCAAATAACAAATGTAAAAAAACACATGCAAATTAGTGGATCACTTTTGTCATTTTGACCAAAGCTATATTTCATGCGTAGCCCTTCTATCTTCTTATTGTTTCTTTTTTTTTTTGCACGACTTTACCGAACCAATATTTATACAATATTTTGTCTTCTTGGCAATGTAATATGAGGATTTTTCGGACTTTCCGCTTCTTTCAAGATTGAATAATACAAACTTGCCATCTCTTAGCTCAATTAATTCACACCTTCCTTATATGTATGATATGACATCATCTTTCCTTATATTGATAGAACACAATCGGATTTGGCAGAAATAAGACATGAAATATTTCAGACTTTCCTTTATAGATTTGAAGATTGAATATAATAATGGAGAAACTGAACGTCAAAGCACACAAAACATTAACATCTTCTTCTCCTTCCTCCTGTGTTGCCGCCTCCGCTTTTCATCTCGGAGACCAAAGTACGAACCACCTCCGTCTTTCATCTTGAAGATATAATACACAAAGCTTCTCACGTTTTATCCTCGTACTCGTGTCGACGCCTCCGCTTTTCATCTCGGAGACCAAAGTACGAACCAAACCCGCCTTTCATCTTGAAGATTTAGAGTACACAAAATCTTCACACGTCTTCTCCTCGCGCTTGTGTTGCCTCCGCCTGTTATCTTGGAGGTAAATATCCACATCCCTTTTAGACTTCTGCAATCTCTCAATGAGAAAGAAAAATAAATAAAACCCATAGTGCTTGAATTTTGAACTCGTTGCCCTCTTGTGAATCGTGTCTTCTTCCTTCTCATACTCCATTTAGGATTGCCAAAGATCCCTCTTTTTCCGAGCATGATTTCACGACTGAAATTAAGTTTAGCCTCATTCAAAAAAATGAAAAATCTCTTTCTTCTCTAAAAGAAATGGAACCGTCTCTTGGGTATTCTTTAACTCGCGTTTCTAGGATGAATCGCAACCTTCTAGACTGTATGTAAACACTCTCATCCGTCCCGAACTCGGTAAAACAAATCGATTGATGCCCAAATGCTTATTTGAAAACTTACGTGTGTGTGATTAATCAAACCCAGTAGCAAAAGGAAACACTTTTGTAGGAATAACCCAGTAGCAACCTTCTAGACTGGGTTTGATTAATTACTTGACATAATGCTCGATTGATGCCCAAATACTTATTTTGAAATAATGCTTCTAGACTGTATGTAAACACTTTTGTAGGAATAACCCATTTGAAGCATTATTTCAAAATACCAAACACTTTGTACATTTTTTTTAACGTACACGTGTTTGATTAATTACTTGACATGTTTATTTGTAGTAACCCGTCCTCATGTGTCGTAAAGTACAACAAGAGTTACATTTTGTCACATTTTAGGAGAAAATAAATCATTTCATTTTTTTGAATTATATATATATATATATATATATATATATATATAATATTTTATTTACCGTATTTAATCTTCGTGATCCCTTTTATAAATAAACCCGAGTATAGTGATCCTAAAACACCACGACCACGTACATGGTTGTAAAATATTGGCTTTAACAGTACACTAACACTGAAACAAAGTACTAGAAACGTACCTTATTGCATAATCCTCGTACTCTTTCAACTCTAGGTTGCAGGAGGCATCATTCAGGTAACATAAAATTTTCAAAGCCTTCGACTGCAACTTCTCTTCATCACTAAAAGCATAATCATCCTCTATATACACAGCAACCTGCATTTGCAACAAATAATTGATAAGGAAGCAAATATAGAATAGCTAAACAAATTAGGCATTCTAATAATCAAGTGCATCATCTGGTTTGTTAGAGGCCTTCCCGTATTGGTCAGCCTTAAAAATGATATCCCCTTCTTCGTTCTTCTTATCAACAGCTGTAATCTTCTCCTTGGGGTTCATGTCCAGAAATTCCTTCTCTTGCAGGACAGGTTTACAATTTATCCAATAATATTTATATCAATTTATATCAAAAAAATAAATATGCTTATATCAAATTTATATCAATTTCAAGCAGTATCACACCTGGACATTACTTTGAAGCTTCAAAGAGCTTTGATAGGATCCATACATTACCGTTATCATATCCCTATAATTTCTTTGTATATATGATCTTATTTCCTTAGTTATATATCGTGTATATGCTATTCTTGTAAAGTATGTTTGTATTAGTTTCTATATATTTGCACCTCCAAAATAATACACAGTAAGATTGACTTTCTGCATTACTAGTCTCTCTCTCACATGGTATCAGAGCAGGTTCTGGCTTATTGGGCTTGTCGGCCTTAAGACTCAAATTGCGGACATGGACAATGATATTCCGTCCGGTTGGGCTATCCGGCCCTAAGACATTGCGTCAAGTGTCAACCGAGTCAAACGGTTGCACTTGAGGGGACCGGGCGTGTGGAGGATTATGGTTCCCACATTGACAATATTGGGATAACAAGTCTAGTATATAAGGTTGGTGGGCTACTCCTCCTATTGCCAATTGGTTTTAGGATGGAACCCTGTTGGGCTTGTATGCTGGACTTAGGCTCAACGCGAAGGAAGTAGATGCTGCAAGGTAACCGGTAAATTGAGGAGATAAGTGATGATAGGATATATGGTTAGACAAAGGATATAGAGTCTTACCTGGCGCCGAGTTGGAAGGATGTAGATCTCGGACAGAACGTGAATTGGTTATGGAGTTACAGATGAAATATTTGTAACGGGGATTAGGAATGTGTTCAGTGTGCTACTGCGTACAGATGGAATCGAATCTGATGTTATAAGGGAAGAGTCGGTATTAGGAGGAGGTAGAGCAGAAATATGGGGATCGAGATTTGGTAAATTTGGTAAGGGACTATCATTTGCAGTCGTGGATGTATCTGATGAAGAAATGGATTTAGGGTGGGAGAGAGGGTGAGGGGATAGGGATAAGTCTATTTGGGTGGGATCTTGAGAGAGATTTGATTGGGTAGAATTTGAGTGGTGGGGAGATTGAGCGTAAAAAGTGGGATTGGGGTAGGAAATTGATTGTGTGGATATTATTTGATTGAGTGGTGGGACCGGGTTAGTGGGTAGAGTAGTAGGAGACATATCCAAACAAGAGGGGTGATGCGTCCTTGGAGGTAACCAAGGATAACTCCGGATCTAGATCAAGCAAAGCTCTAACTACTCCTTGGTCATTTGTGCATCGTTGTATCTGTTTAGATCAAAAAGGGCGGAAGCGATGAAGATGGATGGAGAAACGAAGGTTGATTCGATCTAGAGAGATCGAATAAGCCTTTTTGTGTGGATCAAAGGTTGATTCTTAAGAAGAATCCTCGAATGTGGATTTCTTGGATCAAAGGCTAGATCCAAGGAAGAAAGTTTGAGAGATAGAAGGGAGATTTGATGCCCATGCTAAGTAAGAGGAAGTTTTTATCAAAACATAGTAATATTGAACATGGAAAACAAGTGAGACAACACATCTTTTATATAGAGGGTGTTGCCCACTTTTGGGCCAACGGGCCAAACAAGTAGATAACGAAAAGCCTAAAAAGAGAAAACCTAAAAGATAAGAAAGAGCCGCATGATCCGAATGAATCACGAACTACTTCCGCCACAAGTAATGTTGTCATGTCTTAAGACAACGAACTAGAGCATATAGTTCCTTGTCATATGTAGGGTAATTGAGCGAAGGACCGGAAAGTTTCTCACTAAAGTAGGCAATTGGACGAGTCTCTTGTAAGAGAACTCCTCTAATGCCCACATTCGATACATCACACTCCACCTCGAAAGTTTTCGAAAAGTTTGGGAGTTGGAGTAATGGTGCATTACAAAGGCGTTCTTTGAGCGCATCAAATGCTCGAGCATGGATATCACGCCACTCAAACGTGAAACCCTTGGTAGTAAGCTCATGTAACGGTGCCGCTACCGTGCTAAAGTCCTTGACAAAGCGTCGGTAGAAGCCCGCTAAGCCGAGAAAGGCTCAGACCATGGTGACCGTAGTAGTAGTAGGCCACTCCCGAATAGCACGAACTTTGGATTCGTCTACTCGTAGTCCGTCCTTAGACACGACATAGCCAAGAAAGATAGTGGTGTCCGAGCAAAAGACGCATTTTTCAAAGTTGACATACAACTGCTCTTGTCTAAGGCACTCGAGCACTTGGCGAAGGTGCCCTATGTGATCCTTCAAAGACGTACTAAACACCAAAATATCATCAAAATAAACAACAACAAATGTACCTAAGAATCGGCGCAAGACATGGTTCATGAGGCGCATGATAGTGGACGAGGAGTTGGAGAGGCCAAATGGCATGACAAGCCATTCATAGAGTCCATACTTTGTTTTGAACGCCGTCTTCCACTCGTCACCTTCGGCCATCCGGATTTGGTGGTAACCGCTCCGGAAATCAATTTTGGAGAAGACGGTGGCGTCGTGGAGCTTATCCAACATGTCATCAAGGCGCGGAATTGGATGACGGTATTTGACGGTGATCTGGTTGATGGCTCGACAATCAACACACATCCGCCATGATCCATCTTTCATTGGCACTAATATGATCGGGATGGCACATGGTGACAAGGATTCACGGTCATGTCCCCGGTCTAGGAGCTCTTGCACTTGACGTTGTAGCTCCTTCGTCTCTTCCGAACTTGCTCGGTATGCGGCACGGTTTGGCAAGGATGCACCGGGTACAAAGTCAATTTGATGTTCATTCCCTCGGATTGGTGGCAAACTAGGTGGTAAGTCTTTGGGCATAATATCTTGAAATTCGGACGACAACAAAGACACCTCGTGTGGCACGTTACTCGTGTCATGAGAAATAGATTAAAAAAATGGAACAAGCAAGAAACATGGAAACTTGCCTTCCATGACCGGTTGCAAATCATGTCGTTGGGCTAAGAGTATCCTCGGCTCACACCGTCCTTGAATTACGGGGCCCGAAGATGGTAAAGGTGCACTCGTAGGAACGATGCGGCCTTTACTACCTTTAGGCTCGGTAGCATGGACAAGAGGGGCGGTGTTCCAGGATTTGGAAGTACTAGCACCTACAACATCGGAACTCCTAGGAGGGTCCGATGTTGCCGGCGCCTTAGCAGACTCATCTATAAATTGTTGCCTCTTCCGTTCCGCATAGTCAACCAAAATTTCGTGCGGAGTCATAGGCAAAAGTGTGACCCATTTTCCATTATATTGGAACATGTACCGGTTAAGATGGCCATCATGAAACGTTCGACGATCGAATTGCCATGGTCGTCCTAATAGGACATGTGTGACGTCCAACTTGATAACATCACAAAGGACCTAATCAACATAGGCGCCAATAGAAAACGTCACCCAAGCTTGTTGCGTGACGGTGTCACACGCCTTATCGGAAATCCATTGGAGTCCGTAAGGTGTTGGGTGGGGGGTCGTAGGCAACTTGAAGTGTTTTACCACTCCGTCATTGACAATATTGCAATAAGAACCCCCGTCAACGATGAGAGAAAGGCTAGTATTATTGACCAAGCAACGAGAGTGGAAGAGATTCTCGCGTTGATTAATAGGGATAAACTCTTTAATACCAAAATACGACGAGAAACAAGAGCGAATTTACCGGTTGTGCCGGGGCGCAAGAAACACTTCTTCACATGGCTCCATTCCAAAGTGTGGGTCGCCGTCTTGGTCATCCTCAATGATGAGATCGCCACCATGTTGATCATCTTCGTCCTCGTAATATAATGGGTCGGCAAATAACACCCGCTTGGTATTCGGACAATCGCGTTGAACGTGACCAAAACCACTACACTTGTAACACACTGGCTCTCTTGGGCGAGCCACTGGTGAAGGTCCTTGTTGACCTAGAGCAGGAGGCGCTGGTGCCGGGGCCGCGGGGCCACGGTTTGGTGCCTTCTCGTTACCCGCTTTCCCATTAAAATGACCCGTCCGTTGGGCTCCTTTTGAGGCGCCGGAATCTTGAGAACTAGGCACATCTCGAGAACGTGTGTTAGAAGAATAAGCATATTGACTCGAGGAAGAATTATACCTAAAATACCGAGGCGTTTCGAGTTGTTGCTTGTGAAGCTTCATGGCGGCATGGCACAATGCTCCCAAATCATTGTACAGGACAATCTCGAGCGGACGCCAATTGAAGCATTTAGCCCACTCATGAATTTGGTGCGGAGGGCGGCGGGGGAAGCCGAGACGCCGGCCTAAATGTGCATGTCCTCGATTTTGGCCAAGTAAGCCACCGGAGTAAGGTCGCCTTGTTGGATCTCGGCAATTTGCAACCGCATGTCATTCTTGAAGTCCTCGGCACGTACTTCTTGGTCATGACATAGATCAATTGCTCAAATGTCGCAACCGGTGCCCATCCTCGCCTCTCACGGGTTGTCTCATACCGGTTCCACCAAGATTTGGCATCTCCTTCAAACTATAGAGTTGTCGCTTCGATTTTCTCATACTCCTCCTCATAATGACAATGTTTCAAGGCTCGTTTCATATCCTGCACCCAATCAAGAAAAACACACGGATCATATTCACCATGAAAGATAAGGAATTTAACCTTACTTTCCCTATGAGCTCGGTAGGGATCCAGGCGGGGTGGTGGAATGTAGGCATCATCGGGACGGGCTCGCCGGCGGCCGCCTTGAGTCTGTTGGCACCCATGAACGTTTGGGTCATGCATGCCTAGGTGGGTGTGGAGGAGGCAACCATTCTTCTCCTCGATCTTGGTTCTCATAAGGTTCTTGGATGGGTGGGTGCCATGGGCGGTCATGTGCCACCCGTTCCAAGTCGGAATCATCACTGGAGAACTCGTTGAAGTCGTTTTCCTCATCATACTCATCAAAATCTTGGAACATTAGTTGTCGGACTGACCGTTGGCGACGGCGTCCGGAACGATCAATCTCATGACCAACATTGGTGGTCGGTTCGGGACGGTACAAGAGCTCGTCCCGGGTTTGACGGTCGGTGTGGGGCACAATAGATGGAGGTGGTGAAGGGACATACTGTTGGTGATGACGCTCATAATGCTTGAGCCGATTTTCCGTATCGACATTCCGCAAGTCATCTTGAGTCGGGTCAGGGAGCTCTTCATCTTCTTCATGTGACTCGTTGCCTTTAAGAATTAAGGGGCATTGACACTCAATGACGGACGCAAGCCGGGGACCGTTTCATGGTCCGGCTCCTAAAATTCCCTTGCCTTTGCGTTGTCCATCGGATGTGGACGCATTGACCACGGTCTCAAGTGGATTTTTTGGAGTGGGACGTTGAGCAAGTCGTAGGGCCTTAAGAGCTTCCAACTCTTGCTTCAAGGCAACGTTTTCTCGGGTTAAGGTATCAAACTTTTGGTGTGCCTTCAAAGCTTCCAATTCTTGCCTTATGGAGGCATTTTCGAGGGACAACGAAGCATTTTTCTTGAGCCAAAGGTTCATTGGACTCTTGCGGACCAGAATCCTGAGAAGTTTCCATTTCAACGTTAGTCATTGCTTCAAATCAGCACACAATTGCAAGCAATCAAATGATCAAGGTGACAAGTTAAGTCAACGTTACCCAAGTTCAAGTGCGTTATCGGGTTCTACTTTGGAGAAGGCCGTTTGGCGATTAGGCAAGTAAGACAAATCCAACAAAATTGAACAAATTACACACAAATAAACAAGTGATATTTTGCAAACGTATGTAAGAAAATGGAGAGATAGAAGATGGACGGATTGTTTAGTTGGCAAGCTTTGCTTGCTTTCGGTCTTTGACCGTTTTGTAAAATCCGATTTTTCGGATGGACTGGTTTGCCGGAAGTCTTTTCACTTTCGTATCTTTGAAACGTTTTTGCTTTGCTTTTTTTTTTCTTTTGAACACAAATCCGTTTGATGAAGAGTTTTTTTTGCTTTTCTTGGAATATCAAATGCGAGATATCCGAACTTTTTGTTAACAAAAATACCCCAAGAAATTTGGTGAAATCAATTAACAAAGTTGTCGGATTGGATCGGTTTAAGAAAAAGACGAGTTTGATAAATGGTTTGATGGCAAACCAAATATCTCCTTTTTTTTTGTTTCTCAAATTGAAGAAAGGAAGAAAAACAAAATTTCAAGGAAAATTGGATGAACACATGATGAACATGATGAAGAGCATGATGAACAACATGAAGATCATGAAAAACATCATGAACAAACGAAGAACATCATGAACGAAAGGCTAAAAAGGTTGAAGATAATAACAAACAAAAACAAGAGTAAAGAGATCTTAACTTCAATCCCTTTGCTTTGATGCCAATTTGATGCGTCCTTGGAGGTAACCAAAGATAACTCCGGATCTAGATCAAGCAAAGCCCCAACTACTCCTTGGTCGTTTGTGCATCGTTGTATCTTTTTAGATCGAAAAGGGAAGAAGCGATGAAGATGGATGGAGAAATGAAGGTTAATTGATTCGATCTAGAGAGATCGAATAAGCCTTTTTGTGTGGATCGAAGGTTGATTCTTAAGAAGAATCCTCGAATGTGGATTTCATGGATCAAAGACTAGATCCAAGGAAGAAAGTTTGAGAGATAGAAGGGAGATTTGATGCCCAAGCTAAGTAAGAGAAAATTCTTCTCAAAACTTAGTAATGTTGAAGATGGAAAACAAGTGAGGCAACACATCCTTTATATAGAGGGTGTTGCCCACTTTTGGGCCAACGGACCAAACAAGTACATAACGAAATATCCCTCTTATTACATAAAAGATATGATCCCAAGGAGTCGGAAAAGAGAAAACCTAAAAAGAGAAAACCTGAAAGATATGATCCCAAGGGAATATTCGATAATGAATATCCCTTTTATTACAAAAAAGGAAAACATGAAAATATAGTCCAAAAATAAGCTAGCTTCATGTCATGGAGTCAGAAAGACGAGACATGCCGCTAGCGGGCCTAAGTGGCGTGGACGAGACTCGTAGCGTATGCCACGGTGGTGTGTGTAAGAGCCTTAGTCTTTGGAGCTGAGCCAGGTAGCCGCCCCTGCGGGTCCAAAGGGCTGCCCCTACGGCTGGCTCTGTTTTCCGCCCCTGCGGCTCAGGATACCTGATAACATGATTTATCGACCTGTTTCACTCATGCATTTAGTTAGATTTCCCCTTTCCGCATTCATGTTTTAGCCTCAGTTTGTGCCATATATGCTTGTTTAGTTCTACTTTGCAAGAATAGATGTCTACACACGCTATTTGTGGCTTTGTAGGTGATTTGACAAATTTTGGAGCTAAAACGACGTATTTGAGGATCAAGCCTCGAAGTGGAAGCATTGGAGCGAGCTACGTGCACGGGAAAGGTGAGGATTCGAGCTAAAGACGCGAGGAATCGAGCTAAAGGTGCGAAGGAACGAAGAAAACCGCGTATCCGACCGAGATGGACCAATCTCGGTCAAACCTGACCGAGATGGCCCAAATCTCGGCTGAGATTTGGCCTAGCTCGTGCGATATGGCCTTGGCCCGGCCGAGATCACACATGGATCTCGGCCGAGATTCTCGATGTTCTGACGCGTTGAAGTTTCTGTTGCCAAATCTCGGTCCCGACTGGCCCAATCTCGGCCGAGATTTTTGCCCGAGATTTCCTGTTCGGCGATTTTATCTTATTTTTGGAACGGTTTTGGCCCAACCCATCCTTTGTAAGGTTGTTGCCTATAAAAGGGAAGCTCTAGGTTATTTCTAAGGGTCCGATTTAGTCCGTTTCTTTTAGGGTTAGGTTACCCCATAGGGGGGAGCCGCCTCTCTTCCTTTCCCTTCTTCTTCTCCAATGATTCTTCATAGTTTACATTAAAGTTCCAGACTTTACATTCAGTTTTTTTGGGAATACGTTGTTGAGAGATTGTTGATTCGAGTTTGTCAAGATTGAAGGTTTTCATTTATTGAAGTTAAGTTCCTTTTATTTCCTTTTGTTATCTATTTATTTGTCTTTCTTTGATATGATTGTTATTGTCTAGAACCTTGTGGTTCCAAGGTTGACAGTGATTTGTTTATGCCTTTGATTATGACGGTTTATATTGTGCTATGTTTTAGCTTTGATTTGCTTGAAATCCTAATGGTTGGCTTGGACTTGAATCTAGTTAGAATCCTTCTAGCCAGTAACCTAAGTTGGAATTGAGACTTACCCGGTGATATTCCTTCATAGATACATGAGAGACTGATCATAGGTAATAAAGGTTTATCCTTTCTTGGTTGAATGTGCTTAGATTCCTTTCTAAGTAGGGTAATACCTGAGACTTACCCGGTAATGGTTTACCTTTCCCTTAGTTTGTAGTCTGGTTTGTTCAGAATTTCCTACCTCTCTACCTTGACACTTACCCGGTAATAGGTAGTTGGTTTGGAACTAGATAGTCTTGAGACTTACCCGATAATAGACTTTCAGCCTAGAAACATTCGTCCTTGTGGCTTTTCTACCATATATTTTTATGAGTCTTCCTGAATCTATATGTATAAACAATGATCTTGAAGCCTTGAAATCCATTTTCTTCCCTTTAACTTGATTATCTTTGTTTTCCCTTTTTGTTTGTTTGTTTTGACTTTCAATCAATAGTGACAATTGATTGCGAGTCCTTAAAACCCTTTAAAAAAAACCTTTTTGACTTCTTTCCCTTATCTTTTCCAACCTCCTGTCTTTAATTGAGATCTATTTTATTTATAATCATTGATGCAAATTAATCCTCCCAGTCCCTGAGATCGACCCTGGAATACTTACCTTTATTGTGATTGACCTATACACTGTGGGTTCGTTGCTATTTAGGGAATTATTACAAGTTATAAATATAAAACTATCCCTTCCTTGTTGTACTAACTTATAGGTCTTTATCATTATTGATAAATGTTTATAGGGGTGTAAAATCAGCGAACAAGTTTTTGGCGCCGTTGCCGGGGACTGAGAAAGTTTAACTTGCGTGTTTTGATTATTTATAGTTTAGATCTTTCTTGTTACTTTTGATCTTGTTCTCTTTCTGTCTTTGCATTCTCCAGGTTTAACAAAATGGCTGAGAGAAACCTTCGAGCTGAGTTAGATGAAACCTTGGAGCGGATTGACTATTTGGAGAAAGAACTAGAATATGAGATTTTCATTAAATACGTCGCTTGTTACTTTTGATCTTGTTCTCTTTCTGTCTTTGCATTCTCCAGGTTTAACAAAATGGCTGAGAGAAACCTTCGAGCTGAGTTAGATGAAACCTTGAAACTTGTTCGCTGATTTTACACCCCTATAAACCTTTATCAATAATGATAACGACCTATAAGTTAGTAAAACAAGGAAGGGATAGTTTTAAATTTATAACTTGTAATAATTCCCTAAATAGCAACGAACACACAGTGTATGGGTCAATCACGGTAAAGATAAGTATTCCATGGTCGATCTCAGAGACTGGGAGGATTAATATGCAATAATGATTATAAATAGAATAAATCTCAATTAAAGACAAGAGGTTGGAAAAGATAAGGGAAAGAAATCAAAAAGGGTTTGAAAAGGGTTTTAAGGACTCGCAATCAATTGTCACTATTGATTGAAAGTCAAAACAAACAAATAAAAAAGAAAACAAAGATAATCAAGTTAAAGGGAGAAAATGGATTCCAAGGGTTCAAGATCAATGTTTATACATATAGATTCAGGAAGACTCATAAAGATATATGGTAGAAAAGCCACAGGATGAATGTTTCTAGGCTGACAGTCTATTACCGGGTAAGTCTCAAGACTATCTAGTTTCAAACCAACTACCTATTACCGGGTAAGTCTCAAGGTAGAGAGGTAGGAAATTCTAAACAAACCAGACTACAAACTAAGGGAAAGGTAAACCATTACCGGGTAAGTCTCAGGTATTACCCTACTTAGCAAGGAATCTAAGCACATTCAACCAATAAAGGATAAACCTTTATTACCTATGATCAGTCTCTCATGTATCTATGAAAGAATGTCACCAGGTAAGTCTCAATTCCAACTTAGGTTACTAGCTAGAAGGATTCTAACTAGGTTCAAGCCCAAACCAACCATTAGGATTACTAGCAAGTCAAAGCCAAAACATAAAGCACAACATTCCATCATAATCAAAGGCATAAACAAATCCCTGTCAACCTTGGAACCACAAGGTTCTAGCCTATAACAATCATATCAAGGAAAGACAAATAAATAAATGACAAAGGGAATAAAAAGAACTTAACTTGAATAAATGAAAAACTCCAATCTTGACAAAACTCGAATCCAACAAGGTCTTCCAAACAAACCTCAAGAAAAAGTATGAATCTTGAAATAAACTTATGAAGAACAATGGAGAAGAAGAAGGGAAAGGAAGGGAGGCGGCTTCCCTCTCTAGGGGTAACTTAACCCTAAAAGAAACGGACTAAATCGGACCCTTAGAAATAACCTAGAGCTTCCCTTTTATAGGCAACAATCTTACAAAGGACGGGATGGGTCAAAACTGATCCAAAAATAAAATAAAATCGCCGAACAAGAAATCTCAGGCAAAAATCTCGGTCAAAAATCTCGGTCAAGATCGACCGAAATTATGGATCTCGGCCAGAGATCAATGGATCTCGGCCGAGATTAGGCCATCTCGGCCCGAGATCAATGGATCTCGGCCGAGATCAGTCCATCTCGGTCTGCTCAGACCGAGATCAAGGCCGAGATGCCATCCCTTCGTTCCTTCGTGTCTTTAGCTCGATTCCTATCCCTTTTTCGTGCACGTACGCTCGCTCCAATGCGTCCACTTCGAGGCTTGATCCTCAAATACATCGTTTTATCTCCAAAATATGCCAAATCACCTACAAAGCCACAAATAGCGTGTGTAGACATCTATTCTTGCAAAGTAGAACTAAACAAGCATAAATGGCACACCAAAACATGAATGCAGGAAGGGGAAATCTAACTAAATGCATGAGTGAAACAGGTCGATAAATCATGTTATCAATACCCACCCCTGCGGTTTCCTGCGGCTGCAGGCGGCTTTGTTGACCATTGGACCGTGCTTTACTCTCTTCCTTCTCTTCCTCCTTAAGTCTCTTCTTGGCCTCGTGATTAAGGGTTCCATCTTCATTTCTTCAGCTTTCTCACGTCCTTCTTTCCTTCTTTATTCTCCTTGATCTTGTTCTTGTTTCTCCTTGGTTTGGAAGAGAATTGTGTGGCTTATGTGATTTGATGTTGATGTTGTGTGTTATGCTGAGCTTGGGAGCTAGTTGAGTGGTGTTTGGGATCATTTCCAGCCTGGTTAGGCTACAACAGTAGGTGAGCTTACTCTTCTCTCCTTCTTTCTTCTTCTTTGATTCCTTTCCTTTACTTTAGCTTCGGATAGATGATCTAGGCATATATTGATGTTAGAATGTGTATGTATATGTATGTATTTGGCTATGGAATGGAGAAGACGTGATTTGATCACGTGAAGAGTGGAAGAGAAGTCGTGAGTCTACGTTCTACAGCGGCGCCGCCCCTGCGCCTCAACGTAGCCGCCCCCGTGGGACTTTGTCACCGCACCCGCGCCCGGAAGCCGCCGCCCCGCGACCACGGTCACCGCGCCTGCGATTGCCTTTGCTTCGCCTTTGCGTCCCTCTTGTCACGCAGGTGCATCTTGTCCCAGATCTACTAGAGTAGTATGGATCCTTTCCTTTCCTAGTATGAGAGTTAATAGCATGCTAGGTACGTATATGAGGATAGAATGATGATGAGTATGATAGCGTTATATGCCGGTTATGGCTTTGAGATTTAGGAGATTATCGAGGTTTATAAGTTGGATATGATCCATATGGATCCCTTGGGTCTAGGTGTGACCCCTTTGATTGATAGGAGATTTAATATCTCTGTATGCCTTGTTGTTAGGTAGTGTTGTCCTCCAGATTGGAGTGGATCGTGTTTGAGAGTACTTCGTGGTTGAGGTTATTCCGAGGTTGAGGTAAGTCCATAGGACTTACTTAGCTACCATCTTTATATTGGATGTATGCATGAATGGTGTTTGATATATGCTTGATAGCATGTGATGATTGATTATTACCGACCTATAGTGATCGCCCATTGTAGGGTTGTGACAACTTGCCCTGTCATCCCGCTGGGAGACTGGGAGGTTTCTGCGGACAGCCCAGATTTGGAAGTGGGACGGGCACCTACCACTCCCATAGGGTATACGGGAAAGTGTTACCAAATTACCACTACACCTGGCAATAGCACCGAGAGGCGAGGATTATATATTCCTCGTGTCACATATATTCATATACATCTATATATCTGATTGAGTGTTGGACTTTATAAAGATAATTAACCGGGTAAAAATGTGATAGCATGATTATATGTTTATGTTTATCCTGAAGTGTGTTTGTGCTCTTGCATCTTCTATATATATGTATATGGTTAGCTAACGGTTTTATACCATGTTGTAGATCCTTTGCAGGTTAGGAGAGTTGCAGAGTGATCTAGAGGAGGTGATCCGTTGAGGGCTCCGTACACTAGGTTGTTGCGAGGGGTTATGGGGATTTTGTATGTACAGTTATATGTTTTGGTTTGTACTCAGCGGTTCTTTTGTAAACCTTTTGATATATATATATATATATATATATATATATATATATATATATATATATATATATATATATATATATATATATACAGTTTGATGTTTTGATTTTAATTTATCTGTGCCTTGTTGTAAGATCCAGTGAACTTGTTGTCAGGCTAGGGTCAAGATCCATTGTGAGATCCTAGCCCAATGCGCCTCGAGTCCTACGGATTCGGGGTGTTACAAACCCTCAACCATCATTTGGAGATTTGAGGATTATAAAGTGTTATTAGGCTTTAGAGAAAGACTTGGAACCGTTTGGACACTTTTTGTAATTTTAGAAAAGTTAGGGACATTTTGGTAATTTTTTCAAAAATGATGGTTTCTTTTTCCTTCTTTATAAGAACCTCCTAGATAGTCTAGGAATCTTCTAGAACCTCACATCTGAGGGAACTATATTGTTAAGACGTTTCTCATCTTTATCAAGTTGTTGAGATTGTTTAAGTGTTGAACGATGGCAGGTGATTGGAGGGGTTCTCTGCGACCAGTCCACTTGGTAGACGGGGTATGCATGGCTCCAGTCCGCTTGGTAAACGGGGACAGAGGCGAAGGTTGGGGACCTTCGTGCCACACCATAAAGTTAAACAATTAGATTGAATCACTTAAAAAAAAGATAATAATTTGGATGTGTGTGAGAAATTATGCTTGTGTATTTATTACCGCTTTGATGTGTGTTTGTGCTAGATTAGTGCTACTAATGTTAGAATTGCTAGCTAACGGTTTTCACCATCATGTTGTAGATGATTTGCAGGATAGGACCGCCGTGGAGTGATCTGGAGATAGTGGTCAGGCGGGTTTTTCGTATTTGTTAGTTTTATAGTTTGAGATTTCCTTTTTGGGCAAACTCTTATTCCATTTCAGATATAGACTTCGTTTGTTACCGGCTGTTTCTCTTTATTTTTGTTCTTTTGTCAAGACTCTTTAATGCATAAAAATAATATTCGGTTTTCCTTTATTTGTGCCTTGTTGTAAGATCCAGTAAAGTTGTTGTCAAACTAGGGTCGGGACCCATTGTGAGGGCCTAACCTGTAACATCCGAGTTCCCAGAATTCAGGGTGTTACATGTATGGGTCGTTGACCTACTATTTTGTGGGTCGTTGACCTACTATTTTGATGTATGTGAGTCGTTGACCTAATGATATGTGGGTTGTTGACCTATTGATACGTGAGTTGTTGACCTATCAATCATCAATCAATATAAATATACTAAATCAATCATCAATCAATATAAATATACTAGATCAATCAATACATATTAAAATATAGTGCATGACTGCTGATGTGGCGCGTTGTGGTGCAAATATTTTGAAATACGTCTCTTTCATTAGATTGTGCTTATTATACTAAAGTAGAGTGTATGATTGCTGACATGACGCGTTGTGGTGCGAGTATAATCTATATTCATATTGTCGTTGACTTACAGTTTTGTGAGTCGTTTACTATATGAATTTTCTTTTTTTGATCTACTGTTATATGAGTCATTGACCTAATGTATGTAGGTTATGGGTCGTTGACCTACTGATATGTAGGTCGTTGACCTAATGTGAGTTGTTGACCTGTGGAGTTTTTTAAAGTATATATTTTTTAATTTTTGAACAAATTTGTTTTATTCCTATGATTTTTTAAATTTAAAAAATTGATGAAAATTACGACAAATGAAATAATTTATTTTAGATTATACAATTTTTTATTTTGTCAATACTTTTTTTCTAACAAAATACCCGTGCACGGGCATGGTTCTAAACTATGCTTAAATGTATGAGCGAAATCAGCAGAAATTTTGAGATTTTCTTATTCTTGCAGCGATAAGGGCAATCTTCTTTTCCTCTTTCAACCCCAACCTACTAACTAGGTACATCTTTTGAGAGTGTTGTGGTTGCTAGAAGCCAAATTTTCTTATTAATTCTTGCAGAAATTTTTTGGTATCTTAGAAGGTTAAGGTCACTTAATGTACTTGTCCATTAATATCCTTTTACTTTTTCCTTTTGTCCATTGAACAATCAGTCATTACACTAGAAAAATGATTCTCAAAATTAGAGACGAACTGAACTTCTCACCAATAACTCTTCTTACTGGACTAGAATCCTAGGCATCATTTTTGGCCCACTGTACTTCCCCTCTTGCCTACTGTCAAGATGACTCTCTGTAAATTCTTTCTTCATTCTATAAGACGAAACTTTAAAAAAAAATAAAATTGAATGACATCTCCTACAAGAGCCTTCCAACGTAATACCTCCGTCAAAGCATCTCCAAGGCTGCACGTCTCAGCAGCATTATGATTGTAAGCGAGCTGTAGAAAGCTATCACCAATTACACCAATATTTGGTTCATCTTCTTCAGAATAAAGTTCACACAGGTCTCAGAATAATTATACATGTAACTTTGAAATCTAATATCATTTACTATGTTTTTTAATAAATTAAAATACTAATTTACGGACTTACCCTTTAACCTAACCATATATACCTAATGTGCCCCTTTAGCCTACCTATATATAGACTACATACCTCACCCACAACAAAACCATTCATCTCTTACATTTTCCTCGCAGCTACTTTCCTCCTCATTCAGACTCTTCTTTCAACTCATCTACCAATTTTCTCCGATCTTCCTGTTTCGACTCAACTAAAAAGAAGACCAAGGAGCAGGATCGACGTGGACGGGTCGAAGATGAGATCATCGGAGCTCAGCGCCGGCCATATACACCCGCCTGTCCAGTGTTATTATATGTCCACCAACGCAATAACGTAACTACTGAATATAGAGTCTGAATCTATAAATCTCTATCTTTTTAGTTGTTTTTGTTCTGTTGTCTTCAATTTATCTGTAAATTGTTGAAGCTCATACACTGTACGTTTATGCTTTTTTTTTTTGTATAGGTTTTTGCAGATCTGGTGTCATAGATCTGGTATAATAACGAATACACTATATGATCGAATGATCCTCAAAGCCAATGATTACTGCAGCAAACAAGATTGTTCAAAGAATAAGGTAATACATGATTTTCTGGCTTCTTTATGCTATATAGTATGAGATCCTCAAAAAAGAAAACGCTTTAATATAAATTTTTTCACCGTCCATGTAATTGAAGTTTCTTAATGATCTTCTTGTTTGTGCATCAGGTGCATAATTGGTTGTACTAGAGATGATGCATCGTGAGACGTGAGTGTTGCTTCTTTTGCCTATTTATATTTACTGTATAGAAATCTAGCTAACATTTTGTTTGGTCTTTTTGTTTAGGCTTTATTCCTTGTTTAGTTTTTTCTTTTAACGTTTTTCCTTGGCATCTTCAATTATAACCTTGTTTTGTACTTGATGCACATTGTGTTAGTCTCCGTTTTCAGACTGATTAGATCTTAGTGCTAAGTAGTATTCCGCCATACATTCATTGATTATGAATAATTGTTTCCCAAAAGTCTTATCTTATAAAACCAGTTATATTGTAAGTTGTATACTATGATTTCTCCGTACGCATATCTTCTTCCTCTCTTTGCAGTTTCGTTGTTAATATTCAAGTTATTCAACACATATTTTTGTTTAGGACAATGAATTTCCATGTAGATCACTACAGTGCCCCAGGACTTCCGTCCGGAGAAGAAGGGACAAAACTCAAAGATATCTGTTCGGCCTATAAACATAAGGCACAAGAATTGCATTCCGATAAGTGTAGGGATGTTGACGCTAAAGAAAAATTCCAAGAATTGCAAGCGTCATATGAGATCTTGATGGACGAGATCGTTGGGAGGAAGTTTGACGATTGTTCGTGCCAACTTAAACAGCAAAACAAGGAGATGGAGAGGTTCCTCAATAAATGTAAGGCGGAAAATGAAGACGAAGAACAAGACTTAAACAAGATGCAAGAAGAGATTCATGCGAATCATGCAAACTTGCCGTGAATCAGTTTGACGTAATACTCAGATGCCACAACCCATTCTATTGCAAAGCACAACCTTATTTGTGGAGGTACAAGACTCATGTGATTTTTGACGGTAATGGAAAAAAGAACGGGAAATTATGTTTTTTGTGTAGCAATTAGATTGTTCAAAAATATCATTTTCTAATTGTTTATCCTAGATGCTTATGTATGTATTTTTTTGATTAATTCGATTGTTCAACATGCATTGTAAGGTATTTGTGGATGTACAATTAGATTGTTCAACTTAATTTCATTACAAGGTTGTTTAATCCACAAAGCCATTTACTGTAACAACTCATATTTAAAAAATAGGTAATATAACTTTTAGCTTATTTATTTTAGATGACTATGTAAATATTTTGTGATCAATTGGTGAAAATAAACACATTAAAATATTTAATGTGTAGTATGGAAGGTTCAGTTTGGTGAGTTTTAGAGAAATTTTTAACAACTGCACAAATGTACGTCTTTATCAATTTTTTTTGACAAGGTAAATTAAATCAAAATAGTGAGAGAAACAATGATGTACATAGAGGAATAGTTTCAAAAACCCACAAAATCATAACCAAAAAACCGAAAACCTTGCAGGGCACAAACTTACAGCAAAACCTAGGTAAGAGAGACAATGTTGCGAGCTTGTGTGAAGAGCCCGCTAGTGCGTGTGCATCGTTGGGTAGAAGGGTTGTCATTGCGGAAAATAGCAACCTTACGAGTGAACCAAATGAAGTAGATGGTGATAGTAAGCTTAATGGTAACACTAGAAGCAGCCATCGAAGAGGAGGCACCAAATGAAGTAGAAGGGTTGTCTTGTAGATTACGTGTTGCCCTTTCCGGTATTGTATTAGCTCAAGGCTCTGAAGGGTTGCCAAGATGTCCTCTGCTGGCCCTTGATGGTTGCCATGTCACTCAGCTCCCAGGGACGAGACATACACCAAATATAAACAACGTTTATTGATATATTTTATGAGGACAAGAAATGAGGGAACATACAAGTGACAACATCAGGGGTAAACAAAATTTTGTTTTATAATTTCTGATAATGGCTGTTACCATTGTTCTATAACTGTGAGTTTGAGCTTCATGTGAAGCCATGGTCTCAATGGAAAACAACTCGTCCATGTTTGAGAGAAACACACATTTCCTTTTACTCACAAAAGACATACCGGGTAATATCGGCTAAATCTCGAACAAGCTCATAAATATGGCCTATTCTCTTTCTTTCTCTATTTATCAGTATTCTGGTCTTCCGGAAACAAATCAATTTAAATGCTTAAATTGTACCGATTTGGATCAATAATATCTATAAATTACTTAAAACAACTCGAGTACATCCCGCTTTGCCCACGTCTTCGATTACTGTATCAAACTGATGTGTGTCGACGAGATACTGCAACTGCTTTCATTAGGGTTCGACTCTCCATCCCGCTTTGCCCACGTCTTCAATTACATCATCCCATATGTTTGAGAGAAATAAGTTTTTAAAATATATATAAAACGGGGTAAAACATCATTTACTTTATGTTCACGTCTTCGATTATTGTTTTTGCTATATTTTTGGGCTTTTGCAGATCTGGTAATCTGGTATCATGGATCTGGCATAACAATGAAGAAATCGGGGTAATACATCATTTCATTTATGTTCATTCATATATAACCAACGATCACATCATTTCTGTTTTACATGATGGTGGTATTCCTCATTGCAATTTAGCTTTTTAGCTTGTTTTTGTACTTAATTCATTTATATATAACCAACGATTCTTCTACATTGTTTGTAAGTTCGCTGGTGAATCTGGATCTAAGATGTCCATGTACCGCTCGAGGACAATGGAATATGATGAACAAGGTGAGGATCTTTGAATTGTGTTAGTCTCCATTTTCCGACTATTTGATTAGATCTTACTAATAAGTCGTATTCCGCCATACATTCATTGATTATGAATTATTGCATCCCAAAGATCTATCTTATAAAAGCAATACGAGTTTTTCTCCATACACATACCTTCTTCCTCTCTGTGCAGTTGCGTTGTTAATCTTCAAGTTATTTCACACATAATTTTGTTTAGGGTTATGGATTCACAGGTAGCTAGATCACTACATAGTGTTGGGACTTCCCATCTAGAGAAGAAGGGCAAAACTTTTTGTCAAAGATATTCGTTGGAACTATAAACGTAAGTCACAAGAATTGCATCCCTATAAGTATCGGGATGTTGATGCTAAAGACAAATTCCAAGAATTAACAGGCATCATATGAGATCTTGATGGACAACATGGGGTAAGTTTGTTTGACGATTATTTGCGTCAACTAAAACAGCAAGACAAGGACATGGATAGGTTCCTAAATGAATGTGATAGATTTCGTTGGTTCAGAATGGACGTGGGGTCCATCGCACGTCCGAGCGCATATGCGCGTTGGGCCCAAGTCTAACATACAAGTTCAGCAGGATTCCATTCTAAAACCAATTGACAATAGGAGGAGTAGCCCGCCGACCTTATATACTAGGCTAGGGAGTCTCAATATTTCGATGTGAAAACTATAATCCTCCACAAAATGTATGGTGGAAAATGAAATGAAAAACAAGACAAAAACAAGATGCAAGAAGAGATTCATGCGAGTCATGCAAACTACAGGGAATCAGTCCGATGTCACACTCAGATGCCGCAAACTTTCTATGGGGCGCGCAACCTTATTATGGACCATCGTCATTTCAACACCGGGAATGAGTCCGACGTAATACTCAGTTGTCGCAAACTTTGTATGGCGTCGTGCAACCTAGTCAAAATGTTGACCTCAAGATCCATGTTCGATCAAGATAGATGGTTGTGTACAAAGTTGCAAAAATACACCAACGTTGGCCTCAAGGTCAATGTTCGATCAAGATCGATGATTGTATACAAGCTGCAAAAATACACCTAAGAGAGATAAAAATGTTGACCATGGACAAGCTGCAACAATACATCCAAGAGAGATAAGAATGATGATCTCAAAATTTACAAGCTGTAATAAATACACCCAAGAGAGATAGGATGTACAAGCTGCAAAAATAATACATCCAAGAGAAATAAGAATCTTGACCTCAAGACAGGTCCGGTTCGGAGCATGTTCAATCCTTTCTTTTGAACATGGCCTCGGATTTTTGGGGGCCAATTTTTAAAAAAAAGTACATGTAATATTACCTAGTTGATTGAAGTGTGTTTTGTTATATTTAGAGGTCTCAAATTCAAGGTCTTAAAACTGAATTTTTTTCTTACTTTCACTACTTTTTAAACTATGGACCTGTATGCACTGGACCTTCAAAAATAATGAGTCGGCTCTGCCTCATGATCTATGGTTGTGTACAAGCTGCAAAAATGTACCCATAAGATAGAATGTTGATTTAAAGATCAATGGTTGCTTACAAGCAAATATGTACTAGTGTATTACCCCGTGCAGTGCATTGAAGTGTGATTTAATATTTATTCTAAATATTTGAATAAAAATGATTTTTTTAAAACATAATATTACTTATTCACTATAAATTTCATTATCTTTTATTATATATATAATACGGTAACAAATTCAAGTTATATTTATATAATATAAAACAAATCTTACCAAAAATTATATTTATCATTTAAATAGTGACGGAAAAGATTATTAAATTTTATTTATGGATTAACAAACTATTAAAATTTGAATATCAAAATTATTGATCTTTGAAATATCAGATTTTATTTACCGATTAACAAATTATTAAGATTTGAATTTGTAAAAATCAAAATTATTAATTTTTACAAATAACTTTTTAAAATATTTTTGAGAGCTGGGTGAATTGTAGCGTTGACACGTGGCAAGGAGGGTCTCTCCTTTGATACATATAAAAATTTTAAACTGATATTTATAACTATATTTTTTTATTAAGAATATACGATGAGAACAAGAGAACAACCCGAAAGGCACACTCTAACAAGAATTGGGTAAATTGTCTCGCGTTGTTGCGTGTTTGTGCAATCAACTTAAGATGTGAGATAATGTTATGGAATCGGCTAGGGGCAGACGGAGGCGTTCCTATAGCAGACCAAATCAAATACACCATGGTAGTGATCATGACATAGATGCAAGAGGCAGTTCGGGAGAATGAGGAGTTAGAGCGCATGATGGCATCTTGAATAAGCAGTGGCAGAGCCAGAAAATTTTCGAAGGGGGTAAAAAAAAAAAATTCGTATAAGATATTTTGTAAATTAATTCACATAATAGTAATAATAAAAACAAAAAGTATTTTTTGGCTGTTTCCAGAATTCAAACCCTGCACTTCAGGCTCCTCCTTCCTACCATCTACCAAATAAATTAGTAAAGAATTATAAATTATGTCCGCATACGTAGTAATTATCTCTCTACAAAGGGCACAGTCCCCTTTCTTATCCCTTGTCTCCGCCCCTGTGAATAAGGGAGGTACCAACATTCAGGGCTGTTTAACTGCCGGGACATAAGAACAATTCTGCTTTGCAACACCACTGACTTCACTAATAATTTATTTTTTGAAATTACCTGATCCATTTAATTAAATCAAACATTTAACTATATATATAAGATTTGGATGTGTAATTATAACGTACATACAAATAAATTCCAACAACATATGAGGCACCAACCAAATGTATAATATTATATTTTAAACAATTGTATTACGTTACATCACATGACTTTGAGTTTAATTTTATAAAGATTCACACTTATCATTTATCAGCCATTAGTTAATATTCGGTGCTTCAATATATTCGATGCTCGAATATATATTACACTTCTACAGCCATGAATTAATATTCGGTGCTCTAATAGAAAAATATAAGACTATCAGATATTAAAATATATATATTATAAAAAGCGTCAATACAAAGAGGATTGTTCCCTAAAGATAACTTAATATAATAAACTGGTGTATGTTGAATTATTTAGCTAAAATATTTTAGTGTCTAAATGAGTGTTCAAATGGTATACTCGAATAGACAAGAATAGACAAGGATACGTTTATATAAATTAGTTTTTTAAATAAAAATATCAGTTTACATTTTTATTTCTTAATTCATTAATAAAAAATTTTTAAATTATATATTTAATGGAAAAAACAACTAATCGAGAATTTATACTATGATTATGATTTGGTGGAATATATAGCTAATTAGAAATCAAATAATTTTTAACAACAAAAGAACAACACAAAACATGAAACTTATCACTATTGAAGAATGGAAACAAGCCAATATTAAAAACGCGAACATCTGCCTTTCCCAAACAAAAACACGAAGGAGGACTAAGAAGATCCGATGACAAAAACCAAAACCAAATTGTGTTAAGCTAAACTTTGATGCGTCATCAAACAATGCTAATTAGTTCGCATACGACTTCATCATCCGTGACAACCATGGACATCCCTTGGCGCACGGGAAAGAAAAATGTCATGCAGGATCACTTCTTGAGACAGATTCTTTTGCACTGCAGGAAGGCCTACAAAAGCCCATACAGCTAGGGATTTCGGCAATAGAAATTGAGAGGGACAATCTGATGTGTATTAACTCGATCAACCACATATGGAAACAAACATTATTGCAGATAAGATCGCAAAACACGGTCTTTCTGCTTCTAATGGTCATGATGTCCTCCCGGATGATGTTCTTGTACTCGTCCGGAAGAATGTTACAGGTTGATTGGTTTCTTAAAAAAAAACTAACTCATCTATTTTATTTACCTTGTATTAAAAAAAATAACCACAAAAATAAATTATTCCAAATTATACGTTGGGATTGTACATAATGTTATCATCCAAATATTTTATATATTACCTACATTGAACGGGTCCAAAAAAGACATACACGTGCTTACATAACCACTAATTGACTAAGAAAAAGCCAAATAAAATGATGTGTGCCAAGCCACTAGAAAACGATCACAAATTGATCTTTCAACCACTTGCAGGACAGGGACAACAGAGTTGACCAGCTCCATCGCTGAGGAACGATACAAATATTTTAAACATATATATATACACTTTTGGAACTGAAAATCGAGAATCTAAAATCCACCGGAGACTTCGGTGGCCTCCCTGTAATAAATTAATAAGGCCGCATCGGTTGGAGCTTCCTAGGAAATCAAGGTAGACCAGTGCTTTTCTCTTCATACCACTATCATCGCTAGTAGTTCTTCTCTGGCAGAAGAAATCATTTTACGGAGGTAAGTTGTTGATCACTTTGTTCGCCAGAATCTTTGAGTCGATTTCGTGTTGCTGAATTTGATTTCGTTTGCCTTCAATATCTGATCACAAATTGAGTTGCTAAGTTAAGATTTGGATCATCGAGAACAATCAGGAACGGAGTAGTTGTACACAATGAAGTTGATTTGGTTCATAGTTTATGGATTTTATCAGATTTTTGTTCTTCCTAGGGTTTCTGATCTGTTTTCGTATGAACTTGTTCTTCTACAGCGGCTCAAATTTGAAACGATATACAAGATCTCGTTCAGTTTACAATGGTGTCAAACAGCACTACTTCTGGACAGCAGCCACAGTTCATGGTAGGCGGTGGTCCAGGTGGCAATGCAAATGTTCCATTGATTGATTCAATCGAAGCTGAACAGATCGTTGTTCCTGACGTGAGTATTGTGTTTGGACATTTACTTCTTCTTCTTTTTTTTTTTTCTATATCGCTTCGTGCCTTTTGTAACTACTGCTCTGTTTTGAGTGACATACTGACATGTTATTATGTTTCTGACATAATTTCATCAGTTATCGCCTGAGAAATATACACGAGGATTATCATCATCTACTTATCTTCTCTGTCCATGGAATGATCTCTGATTAGATGTTGAAACACCAAACCTGTACCTTCTGGTTGAATTCACCAGGAATTAACTTAGTCACATAGAGTAGTACTTCACCACTCATAGACTTGTCTAAACTTAAGTTTTTGAAATTCTAATACATAAATATCATAAGTTACATTATTTCAGAAACCATAATATTTTGGAGGACAGTCAGATGGATGCTTAGTGGATGATGGATTCAGGCTATGTTTGGCATTATAAGCTGAAGTGGTAGCTTAAGCTGATATGTTTGTAGTTTTTTTTAAGACAAAATAAGCTCTTTATAAGGTAAAAGCTATGAACCTCTAGTAAGTTGTCATGATATGGGTTAAGTGATAGGTTGGGCGTGCCATCATCCATATTCAGTTAAATCCATCACCCTGCCCACTTTTCATCTGCTTGACCTTTTTTCCAGGTTATCTGTTTTTTGGATGGAACCCCACTAGTTTCATCTGAAATCACTAGAACATTTATTAAGTTGTTAGTGACATATCATAGGCCTTTCACTTGCTTTATGTGCTTGTATATGCCTACTGTTATGAAGATACAAATTTGCACATACTCGATCTGTCCTTTTGCACCTTCTTATACTGAATGATTTAGTTGTCTTTCCCCGCCTCAAGAATTTTCAGGACTCAATTCAAGGAAAACAGAGGATTCGTAATTTTCTGTAGCAAAAACATGTATTATTTTCTCGAAAATTTTCTGATGATCCTTAATATTTGTTATGCCGGATGGTCTAGTTGTCATTCCCCGCCTCCTTAAGATATCAAGCATTTTGGTGTATAAAAATATGTAACAAGCATCCTTTGTTGTGGCTTACCATTTTCTAGTTCTAGTTAGTTAGTTTCTTGGACTTGAATATGGCTTTGGTTGTTGCTTCACTGTTCTTGAGTATTCAGAAATTTATACTTTCTACTCTCGCATCATCTACTTTCCATGCACTGATGTATCTTTTATTTGATTGAACCTTTCTCTGGCAAATTCGAAAGTTCTAATTTTGTATGATTCTGAGAAGGCTGAGCGTCTAATATTTCACTCTTTGTTGCAGAAGAAGAGCTGGAAGAACTTATTTGCATATATGGGTCCAGGGTTCCTTGTATCAATGGCATACATTGATCCTGGGAATCGTAAGTTGTTAGCTTTTTTGTGGTTTTAGTCAAGTACCAAATAATATTGACATTTTGACCCTTTTGTGTGGTATCAATGGTTTGCAGTTGAAACTGACTTGCAAGCTGGGGCGAAATACAAGTACGGGGTACATACCTTTCCCTTTTACATTCATCTTTTTCTCTCCTTCGATGCTTGTTTGAAGTCAAATAGACTTTTTTATTTCCCCTTTTCTTTTGGGGGTGGTTGTGGTTAGAGAAATTAGGATCTCTGTGTCAAATATTCTCAATAGGCAAAATGCAATATCTTTGAATGCTGTTGGCATGCAAAATATCTATTAGTATGGCATCTTGATAATAATGCCAGTAAGCCACTCTGAAGTTATAATCAGGAATTTTTTGTTTGATTACTTATATTCCATTTTATGTTAGGATGATATTATTAATTTCTCTCTTTGCTTCCCATTCTAGTGTTTGAAAGTTTTTCTCTTAATATTTCAGCAACTTTGGGTCATTTTACTGGCTTCATGTGCTGCCCTTATTATTCAATCTCTCGCAGCTAATCTTGGGGTTGTTACAGGTATATCCTTTACTTAACTCTTTGCTAGTTCACTCTATACTAAACATTTTTTCAATTTCTTTTTATACCTTGCCTTCTTATTCACAGGAAAGCACTTGGCTGAGCATTGTAGGGCTGAGTATCCGAAGCGACCAAATTATGTATTGTGGCTTCTGGCTGAACTTTCTGTAGTAGTATGTGACATTCCTGAAGGTAAATTTTTATCAGTTTTTATGAATATAGTAACCTATGAACTCTTACCGCTTCATTGATTATGTACTGATTCAGTATCATTTGACATAATTATATAAAATTTAGTTGACGATGCTGGAAGCCTGGAAACACACTAATCCAAGAAAAATTTGGTCGATGGCTGGATCTGTTCACTACAGACTGACTATTTATTGCTTACTAATTTATTTTCTCCATTTATTTCAACCTTGAAGTGAGGTTTCAGCCATGATCTTAGCGTGACATTATTGGTCTCCTAGCTAACTAGCTTATCTGCTTACTAGCACCTTCATGTATAATATATTGTTCTAACTTTTCTCATGGTTAGGGTTAGTTATCAAATATTTTGTGCGTCTCTAGAGGTTCTAAGTTCTAACATATACAACCTGTACTCTCTTTTCTGATTTTGATAATATATATGCATTTTCCGTGATCTTTATTTTTTCTTTTCCTTTTCCTTTTCCAGTAATTGGTACAGCATTTGCACTGAATATGTTGTTCAGCATTCCAGTATGGGTTGGAGTTCTTCTGACAGGGGTTAGTACCTTGGTTCTGCTTGCGCTACAGAAATATGGGGTATGTATATTGCTTTCACTGTTTTCCTTTGTCCTCTAAATCTGCATTAAAAAATGCAAAACCAAATTGAGCTGATGTAAGAAAGTGAGATTTTAGAGCTGAAGTTGCAAATACATTCTTTTTGGGTGATAGAAAGAAGTTTTCAGCATGCCTTGATTGCCCATGAATGTTTTGTCTTGAGATTTAGCTGTTACATTCAACTTTGTATATTGAGAAGGGCAATAAAAGTCGCAAAACATGTTAAAGTTTTGACCATCATCCCTTCGATCATTTGACAGGTGCGGAAGCTCGAGTTTTTAGTAGCACTTTTTGTTTTTACAATTGCCACATGCTTCTTCTTGGAGCTTGGTTATGCTAAGCCTGACGCATCGGAAGTGCTAAAGGGACTTTTTATTCCTCAACTCAAAGGTGATGGTGCAACAATGAATGCGATTTCATTACTTGGTGCCATGGTTATGCCGTAAGTTTCTTGTATGTTAGGTTTTAGCACAATAAGTTCCCTCTTGGATTACTTGTCAAACACCTTTCTTTCACTCTTCTCTTGTGAGCATATGCTCTTGCTTCTTCCCTTTAGACACTACGTTTGGTCTTCTTTGTGCAGGCACAATCTTTTCCTTCATTCAGCCTTGGTACTTTCCAGGAAAATACCACGAACTGTTGGTGGCATCAAGGTGAATTTGTTACTTTCATGATTGATGGGCTTCTTGTCACTGTGAATAAATAATTTCAATTGTAGTGAGTAAAGAGTTACTCTACATGGAAGGCTGAAACAATATGTTCTAACAAGTAAAAGGAATTTTTATCTTAAGTGAAACTGGCTTAACTAGTAGCTATGGCTTTAGTGTTCCATGGTTGTACTGAATGATATTAATCGATGTCTGTTTGTTTTGTTTGGCATTCGAAATCAGATCTTGACTTAAAATTCAACATCCTTGTATCCAAAAGAGATGTAGTCGAACCTTGTCTGCTGTGACATTTGACTTGGAATTAGTGGTGATAAAAGCTAGAAGTTATTTGGATATGGCTGATGTCGGTTTTGTTTTCACAATGTAGGCTTCGTAAAGATCAATCAATAGCTACATATGTCATGTGTAAAATTTTACTTTACCGTGGGTTTTAATCTGGGGACTATCTGAGCATAAAATTGAGGATAGTTTGCATCAGTATTCAGAAGCATAATATAGATTAAAAAAAAGGTTAATACGTTTACATTATAGGTGAAGAGCATTTATCTGATAGACAGTCTGCACATTCTTATATGTTCTAAGGCTCATTGTTGTTTTCACTAAATGTATCTTCATCATTTTATGTATATGGCCTGTTATCTGTAGACTCTAACTTTTGATAAAAAAAAAATGTTCCCTAAAGGCTTTCTACAATTAATTGTACGCATTCAGAATCAAAAGTAAAAACATATGTGATCTGTATCTGTTTCTTTCAATTTCTTTTTTGTATAACAGAAAATTAAGTAGCTGGTGTAAACTTCTAGATTACCTGATGGTTCTAATCATAGGTTTGAACTTCTAAACGCAGTTCTTGAAAGCTGTCTTCACTAGAGTCAATTAATTACATTACCAGAAACTGATGAGCATTGTTGAAATGCTTTTGTTGTGGCAGGAGGCTTGCAGATACTACTTAATAGAAAGTGGAGTTGCTCTTGCTCTTGCATTTCTTATTAATGTAGCAGTTATATCAGTAAGTGGTTCAGTTTGCCACTCATCTAATATAAACCCTGAAAACAAAGAAAGCTGCGCCGACTTAGACTTGAACACAGCTTCTTTCTTACTGAGAGTATGATTTCTGCTTCCACTTATTCCCTTCTAGTTTATAGCTCCTACACGACTTTTGTTGACGGTCATTGCTTGCTTTCTACAGAACGTACTGGGAAAATGGAGCTCTAAGCTTTTTGCAGTTGCTTTGCTAGCCTCTGGGCAGAGTTCTACAATAACCGGGACTTATGCTGGTCAATATGTCATGCAGGTATCTGATTCAATAAATTCTACATTTTTAGGTAGTGAGATTTTAAGTGAAGTTCTGCTCTATAGAATTGTGGCAGTGAATGGATAAGGTTTTTAGATGATATGAGAGTTCATGGAACTTAGTAGAATGTAGTGAATTATAAAATGCCACACTGCCACAGAGGTGCTAAGGAAACAAACTCTTACCTTACGCTTCCAAGTGAGTACCTAACACTTACTCGAATCTAGGTGATACTATTTTCCTGATACCAACTTATCAATGTCTCCTTTGACATTGCAATTCATAGATAATGCCTGTCATGTTTCAATTTCTTATCTCCAATATGGGTGAACGGCTAAAGTTTCTATTAGCAACATATATTTGTATATTATTGTACATACGTTGCCTTTTGGATCGGTGAACAAGATGGAAGTATGTTCAGGAATGGTAAATGATTAGCTGTGGTTGTTTCAGGATCTGCTAGCTTCCATTAAAATGTTATTTTCCCCTTTTCTTTCTTTTTCCGGGAAGTCTAAGACTCTGCAATGGTTTGGTTTCTTTCGTTGTCATTCAGGGGTTTCTTGATTTACGATTGGTGCCATGGATGCGAAATCTTCTAACTCGATGCTTGGCAATTCTGCCTAGTCTAATTGTTGTAATTATTGGTGGATCTTCGGCGGCTGGAAACTTGATCGTCTATGCATCGGTAATGTATAAATCACCATTTGAATTCTTATCACTCAAATTACAAAATTAGTTATCACTTTTGCTCGGTGCATATAGAAAAAGTTACAAGAATGACAAGTGTTGAATTTTTACCATCAAGTCCTGTTCTCCAGGCTTAGCTTGAACCCTACCAGGGCTCGAGTTCCATCTCCATTTTTCCTATTGTCATCTTCTTCTTTTACACCCACAAAATTGTGCCTTACATCAACAAGGTGTGTAACTGTGTACATTAAAATTATGTATTACTCAATATCACAGTATCATATACGAAGGTATATTTCATGTTTTCAACCAAAAGAAAATATTCTGTGCAAGAGTCAAGAGTGTGCCTTGCATCCATTAGGCATGTGTGCCTCCTCACTCTTTGCATTCTGCATTTCATACTTCTTTTCACTGCTCTACTCCCATCTTTGAACTCTTAGAAACTTCCTTGATGTGAAAAAAATCTCCTTTTCTTTGAACTCTTAGAAACTTCATTGAGGCATGGGTCTCTTAGCTGAAGCTAATAGTTAACAAATTATGAATCTCCTTTTATTTCAATTTTTGTGTAATGTTTGTCGCTCCTAGTATTCCACCCTAACATCTAAAATTGTCTATGCAGATGATATTGAATTATGTACTCCCATTTGCTTTGATTCCGCTGCTCAAATTCACTAGCAGCAAGACCAAGATGGGAGTTCATGCCAACTCATTCTTGGTAACTTCTTTTTCCGTGTTACATTTGTCTCAACTGTCATATATATGAAAGGAACAAAAACAAAACCAAAACTGAAGCAATTGTAATGAAAGAAAAATTAAAAAATTGCAGTTTGGTGATCGATCATATATATAACTCAAATCCATATCTGTACAGACTTGTCTATTTGTATAGATGGGAACTTAATATTTACTCTGGAAGATTCTTTGCTGTTTGTTTCGGACAATTACTGTTCTATTACTTGTATAAGACGTGCAAAAAACATTATTATTTGCAAAACGGCTTTCATAGTGATCTTTGGAGCAAAGTTTGTCTATTGCCTAATATGTTCTTGTGAATTTTGATTTGCTTCTATTTGTTCTTTTTGATTTTACGTAGCTTTCAGCGACAACATGGGTTATTGGTTCCCTTATGATGGCCATAAATGTTTACTTCCTTTCAAAGACATTGATCGATCCGTTAATTGCCAACAAGTTGAATCACGTGCAGAAAGTCTGTGTTGGAGTATTTGGATTTTCAGCGTTGCTTACCTACATAGCCTGTATTGCCTACTTGATTATCCGGAAAAACAAGGAGAACAGTAGTAGTCTGTTGGCATTAACAAGAATGAGCAGCCAACAAATGAATGACGGATCACAAAGCCTTCCAAGAGAGGACATAGTTAGCATGCAACTACCTAGGGGGCCGGCTAACGCGGATGTTAACTGAAGCTCCGAACTACTATGGTCTAGTCATGGTTCATGTGCATCCGAGTTCTCTTGTGATGTGCGGCTCAACTGGTACATACATTTCTTCTAGATTAGCAGGTAGGCTTCCTTCATTGGCCTTGTGTGCTTTTTAAGTTGGCTAGTTACTTAATCACTCTACTTGTAGGAAGGTGTTGGTAGCGCTAGGGCCTTTTACTACATTTCTTTCGAATAAACATAACGACTTTACGCGTGTAGTCACACCCTTACCACACTACACTAACATTTGCTTCACGAAAAATACGACGGAATTGGATGAATCAGAGGATTTTGGTTTCCTTTTTGTTTCCGTTGCTCTGTATCTATTTTTTTTTCCGGTTTGATGTTTAGTATTATTGTGTTAAGGAAAATTTGGGATGACATCCCTGTCTTATTCGGATTGAAAATAACCTAACATCATGGTACTATCCGGAATTTCTTACAAGTATGGACTACAGTAAACTCAACCCAAATTCAGAGCTTTGAAGTTTCCCCATCTCGTCCAAGAAGCCATCCACAGCCTTCTCCTCCAACGTGATCACAACCCGAAAACCATCTCGTAAGCCTCCTTCTGCACCCGAAAGAGGCAGGAAGAAGCAAGGGTAGGAGCTCCCCATGAGTTGCCTAGACAAAGGCAACACATTCACAGGACCACCCCACCCAAAGTCGACATCCGAGTGGCCCAAGTGCCGCCAGTCTGTGAAGCCGCTCACCCCCTTCCCCGCCGTGATCCCTTTCTCGTAGTTGAGCTCTTGGAAGTCGATGAAAGAACGTACATACTCGTCTGTTGCATTACCCTTACTCGCTTTTATCAATTCCGCCGTCTTCCATATCGGCTGCTCTACCAACTCCTTCGCGGTCAAAGGTGCGTAGAGTGTGACACAGCCGTTGCCCCAGTAGCCTTTGGGCAACGGCGGGTTCATTACTCTTCGGATATTGATCAGGTACGCAAACTTAACCGTCTCCGTCTCAGCAACACCCGATGATTTAACGCTGCATTTATATCAAGTATATAGTCGTTACCAAATGAACAAAGCATTAATTCAAACTGAGAATATGTATTATCAAGTGACTCACTTAGCACGCCATATGAATGCACCCAAAGCCTCAAACGTGGTAAAGCTAGATCCGGTCTGGTCCAATATCATTTTCCTATACCTCTCCACCCACTCATTCTTTACGGTAAAGCAAACCCGCTGAACCGGGTTTGAACCTGAGATCACCTTATCATAATTCAAAATCTCCTTATCCAAAATCAAGACATTCTCCAGCGGGGCACCAACACGTGGCACATCCCTGGGTCCCAGCAGCTCCCTACGGTCCCAAACTGGTTCCACCGAAACCGCTCCTAACCCATGGGCAAACCCGACCATCGCCCCGAACAACAAACCAGCCCCGTAGCCATCACACATCGCGTTGTAGGCTGCAACACCTAGAGAAAATCCACCACAAGCAAACACCGTAACCTGCAACACGGTAAATTAAAAATTATTCGGGTAAGTTGACCCGTGCAAAAAACCGGGTAAAATTCAAAGAAATTTTGGGTAAAAAACGAGGTGACACATGGCCAAATGTGTAAATAAAGTAATGACGAGTCATTATATAATTTGGATGGAACACAACTAATGAAGCGGGTAAACTGATTTACAATAATTTTAACTCATGTGTTGTTGTCCTCACGCACATGTGATATGTATAAGACCAATCGGATATTCAAGCCGAAGTCTCGAATATATAATCAAATAATTTTATAAAACTTCGATCTTATATAATAACAATCGAATATCCAACACTTTTAACCGGATTGGATATCCGAGTTGATATCTCGAATATTCATCCGATAATTTTATAATGTCCGATCCAATATCACTAGGATATCCGATACTTTTAACCAATTAGATATCTAATGCGAGTAATTATTGTCGAATTGATCGGATATATTCAATCCTACTTTATTCTCAAAATCTCGATCCGTATCAAATTCAATGATCCGAAAAATCCTCCTGGGTCGAATTTGGTTCATCAATTAACGGATATTCTCACATTAGGAATTTCGGATTAAATATCCGGACCAGGTTGGTAAATCAGGTCGGATCGGATATTTATGAAAAACCGTTACATTAACTCATCGGAACTTGTGAGAACTCAGAAGGCGGACGGATTCACGTTATTCGGGTGGAGGTTCACCTGCACCGATCCGTTTCACCCGTCTATTAATTTTCTATACATATACATTCACAATTTCACATGTTACCTGCAACACAAACGGGCTCGCCAGGGCCGATTCCGGGTCCGGGTCAGGCACAAGATCATCAACGAACTCAGCTCCCGGGTCGTCTAGATAACCCACTGAGTCAAGGGAGCAATCAGCTACAGCGCAGACCACGGGAACTCCACCGCCGACCACACAGAATAGCTCAAGCCGGCCACTAGGAAGGCGGCGGAGAGTGCCGGTAAGAGGGTAGAAAGCCACGAGGGCTTTAGAAAGAGAGTCGATGATGACATGGAAGGGATGAGACGACGTGAAAGCTTCAGAGGGACGGTATGAACGGAGGTAGCGGACGGTGGTGCGGAGGTTGAGGTCATTGTCAAGGTGGGAAAGCGGGAGGATGTGGTCGGAGTTAAACGGCAGTTGTGATGGGGTTACGGTAACGGTTTCCGTTGCTCTAATGGTTACTTTGGGTGATGCCATGTGCTTTTCGAATTTGACAATTGAGATCAATTGATTTTTGTTGTTCTATATAAGAATTGTGACGATCAGAAAGTTATAAATTTCAATGCAAATTTTCCACCTACTTTTATGAAAAGGAGATGAGATCGAGACGTGGATCGATGGATGCCAATAAAAATAAATCTTTTCGTTATTATTATTTTATATTTTATAATTAAAAAGTACGAGAAGGAAATGTGTTTACAGCCCGAATCAAAATAATAAAATAAAGTTGTTAACATCGAAATTACGCGAGTTGTGTCCAGTTTCATTTTTTAGTCGGTTTATATCTATACTCGTCTGAAGTGCTTAATTAGAGACGTGTTCAAATCTTTAAGCCAATGAACTACTGCGTCTTTGGTAGTATCGTACGAATGAGGTTGAAATTAAAAATCAGAATTATTGTGCGGAATCAATAAGAAAGAATAAAATTCAACAAATAAAAAAAATAACGCACAATTCTATATAGTGTTTCGCATACCCATTTTCCAGAGAGATTTTATGAGAGGATAAAAAAGATGATAACTAAGTTATCTAAGATGAATAGATGATCACGTAATAGGAGAGTAAGAGAACCCTACAATATATATATATATATATATATATATATATATATATATATATATATATATATATATATATATATATATATGGTATGAACTACCCTTAAAGTAGGGAATAAGAACTTCTAAGATCCGTTGGATTAAAATTTGTACGTTCATGATGGAAGATGCATAATAAGCTTCCTAATGTGAGAATCATGTGATTGTTCATTTTTCATCATTCATTCTTTAAATAAGATACTAATTAGGAAAATAGATTTCTTATTTTTGGGCTATCCCAAAAATAAACGTTGAAGCAATTGATCGTTAATATATTTGGTCGTTAATATATTTTATAGAGAAATTTTATAGAGAAATTTGATCGTTAATATATTTTATAAGAAATTTGATCGTTAATATATTTGGTCGTTAATATATTTTATAGAGAAATTTGATCGTTAATAAATTTTATAAGAAATTTGATCGTTAAATTTGTTAGGATTGGTCGTTAAAATTTGTTTTGGTAGTTAAAATATGAAAAAATACATTTTAACCACCAAATTTTCTCTATAAAATTTTAACGACCCGTAAAATATTTAACATCCAAGATTTAACGACCCACAAAATTTTAACGATGACTATATTAATTATATAAAAAAGTATTTAACGACCAAATTTCCTCTATAAAATTTAATAACGACCTAATATGAAAATAATTTAACGATCAAATTTCTTATAAAATATTTAACGACCAAATTTAACCAGCATTTTTTCCATATTACAAATTTTAACGACCAAATTTAACGAACAATTCTAAATAATTTATTTTCATATTGGGTCGTTATTATATTTTATAGAGAAAATTTGGTCGTTAAAATGTTTTTATCATAATTCTATTAGAGGCAATATAATATTCTCATTATTTATTACCATAAACAATGTTAAATCTTGGACGTTCATCTGTATTAATCCAACGGCTATTATAAGTCCCTATTCCCTACTCTAAGAGAGGTTCCTATATGATCTTAACTCTCTCTCTCTATATATATATATAGGAACAACCCTAGGTTTATACTTGGCTAGATTTATACTTTGTATGTTCAAACTTGGCGGGTTTATACTTGGTAGGTTTAAACTTGACAAGTTTATAATTGGAAGCCAAGTATAAGCCTGAGCCAAACAAAAAAAATCCAAATAGAAATAAGCTCAATTTAAGGCATATTCAACAAATATCCACCTTGACATGAATCCTCACAAATATATCAGATTGCATTAGTCTATGGTCGAATCCTCACACACATAACCGATGTAGACATACTAGATGCATTAGTCAGTGTCCATACCAGATGCATTAGTCAATGTTCATACCATATGTATTAATCAATGCCCATACCATATGCATTAGTCAACGCCTAGACCAGATGCATTACTCAATGCCCATACCAAATCTTCAATCTATTCAGATGTGCCCATTGGGCACTCAACAACTTCTGACGTTTAGCAAGTCCAGACAACGTTGGAATTTGCTGCGAGGTACCGGCTTGGTGAACATATCAGCAGGATTATCATCAATTCCTACTTTCTTCACCTTGATCCTCTTCACATGTTGCCATTGTTGTTTTCCTGGTTGTCCCATGAACCTGCTGACAACATTAACAACTTGTGCCAGATTTGGTCTTGTGCATACCATAACATACATCAAACTCGCTACTACACCAACATAAGGGTTTCATGACATATACTTCTTTTCCTCATCCGACTAAGGTGAAAACAGAGTGGTGAGATGGATGTTAGCAGCACTAGGTGTATCAATAGGCTTGACCGATGACATTCCGAACCTTGACAACACCTTTTCAAAGTAGCATTTTTGTGATAATAAAAGTTTCTTATGATCCCCATCTCCAAGAATCTCCATTCCTAGAATTTTCCGATCTGCTCCCAGATCTCAAACCGCTGTGCAACTTCAGAATCAGATACAACTTCTCTACAGATGGATGATTCATGAGTATCCACCGCTTCAACAACATGTAGAGCATAACCAACCGTATCCTCAAAGTCGTACCTTTGTAGAGGTCTTACTCCAACCCTTCTTGAGAGTCCCTCAGATAAGCTCTAGTGAATAGCTTATGATGGTTGATCTTCCTTTTCCAGATTTTGCATCCCTATTTCACCCATATGACCATGAATCTCTAAATATGAAACAAAAACAGATATAATAGAAACCTGTAGGAAATATAAAGTGTCCATTTTGACACCTCTCATAATAACATTAGAACCCTTACAAACAATCAGAACTCCACCTTCACCTTTGAAACAAAATCCCTTATTATCCAGCATACTCAAGAATATCATATTCTTAGTAATAAGTGGAACATGTTTGACCTCGTTCAATTTACATAACATTCCTTCACGTGTCCTGATTTTAATCAAGCTAATTCCAACCGCCTTGCAAACATAACTATTGGCCATGGAAACACTGTCACCATCTACCTGCTTGTAAATTTCGAACCACTCTATGTTAGGACATGTGTGATAAGAAGTTCCGGAATCAAGAACCCATGTATTATTCTGATAAGTGTGTCCACCAGCAACCAAAGCTATATCCTCATTTGATTTAAATTCATCTTCTGCACAGTTGCAGAACCAGAATCCTGCAGTTTCTTTTTCTTAAGACATTCGTTCTTCCAATGCCTTTCCTCTTTACAGTAGTTGTAGACGTCATCTGGCTTATGACCTTTTGAAGAAGACAACTTATTGTTCATCTTCCCTGATTTTTCTTGTCCCTTGCCTTCGCTTGTATATATACCACATGTCTTACCAACCCTACCTACACCACTTTCATTCACCTTATGGTGTAGTTCCCTCGTATGAAGGGCAAACCTAACGTCTTCCAGAGTAATAATATATTTTCCAACAACAAATGACTAAACAAAGTTTTCATATGATGACGGTAACGATACCAACAGAATCAACGGAACATCCTCATCCTCCATCTTAACAACAATATTACGCAAATCTAGAAGAATTGTGTTAAACTGATCTAAGTGCTCACGAAGTTGCGTACCTTCCTGCATTTGCAGGCTGAATAGACGTTGCTTCAAAAACAACTTGTTGGTGACAGACTTCTTCATGTAGAGGCTCTCCAACTTCAACCATAGTTTGGTTGCGGTATCCTAATCCGAAACCTAACATAAGACATCATCTCTGAGACACAACATGATGATCGAATGCGCCTTATCCTCCTTAGTGGTTATCTTAGCGGCATCGCCATTTTCCTTATCGGATTCCTTGTCAGCGGCCCCTACAAGCCCTGTTGTTTTAACAACGCTCGCATCTTGATTTGCCACATGCTGAAATTGTTCCTCCTTGTGAATTTGTCGATCGTCATGTTGAAAGAAGACACCTTTCTCCCAAATAACAAAAACAAAATTTAACAAACAAGAAAGACAACACACATGTTTATAATGGTTCACCTAATAAAAACTACCTCCACTTTCCAGAGAGATTTTATTGAGGACTTTCAGAGTACATATGAGAGGATAAAAAAGATGATAACGAAGTTATCCCAAATGAACAAATGATCATATAATAGGAGAATAAGGGAACCATACAGTATATATATATATATATATATATATATATATATATATATATATATATATATAGAGAGAGAGAGAGAGAGAGAGAGAGAGAGAGAGAGAGAGAGAGAGAGAGTTTGGATCATGTAGGAATCTCTCTTAGAGTAGGGAATAGAGACTTATAATAGCCGTTGGATTAATATAGATGAACGTCCAAGATTTAACATTGTTTATGGTAATAATTAATGAGAATATTATATTGCCTCTAATAGAATTATGATAAAAATATTTTAACGAGCAAAATTTCTCTATAAAATATAATAACGACCAAATTATGGTAATACATTATTTTCATATTGGGTCGTTATTATATTTTATAGAGAAAATTTGGTCGTTAAAATGTTTTTTATATCATTAATATAGTCATCGTTAAAATTTTGTGGGTCGTTAAAATTTTATAAAAAAAATTGGTGGCCAAAATGTCTTTTTTCATATTTTAACTACCAAAACAAATTTTAACGACCAATCCTAACAAATTTAACGATCAAATTTCTTATAAAATTTATTAACGATCAAATTTCTCTATAAAATATATTAACGACCAAATATATTAACGATCAAATTTCTTATAAAACACAAATTTTGATCGTTAATTTTTTTTAGTCGTTAATTTTTTTTATTTTTTGTTTGATTCTGGTCGTTATTTTTTTTAAAAATTCTGGTCGTTAATTTATAGTAATATACATATTAACGACTATAAAAAAATAACGATCAATCTTATAATATAAAATTAATGAGCATCCTTCTATATAAAAATTTACTAGTCAATGGGAATCAATTCATTCAACGTTTATTTTTGGGATAGCCCAAAAATAGGATATTTGTTTTCCTAATATGTATAATATTTAATGATTTATTTGTGAAATTTGAACAATCATATGAATCTCACCTATGGAGGTTTACTATGTACCTTCCATCATGTCCGTTCAAAATTTAATCCAACGGATCTTAGAGGTTCTTATTCCCTACTCTAAGGGTGGTTCCTACCGGATTCTGACCCTATATATATATATATATATATATATATATATATATATATATATATATATATATATATATATATATATATATATATATATATATATATATATATATATATATGAAAAACCCTATGTTTATACTCAGACAAATTTAAACTTGGCATGTTCAAACTTGACAGGTTTATACTCAAAGTCAAGTATAAGACTGGGCCAAACTGAAAAAAACCCAAATAGAAATAAACCCAATTCAAGACATATTCAACATAAATGAGATAAGGAATTGGAATACGATATTTGTGATACTTGATGTTTGGTATATGTTGCAACGAAATATTCTTCAAACATATTTTTGATTTTATATGAGTTATGAAACGAGAAATCGCATTATATTTGATGATACGTGTGTGAATGTTAATAACGTAAATATATGTTATTTTTAACTACATTAAAGAAAAATAAAGATCAACTAATAACTTAAAGTATAAACACTAAACAATCGTTAACCCAAATAAATAGGTATATAATTTCTTCTATCAAATATATGTTTTCTAATTGAACCAACTATAATATTTTCGAAGATTTTCAGGTTACATTATATCTTGACCAAAATATCCGTATTATAGTTAACAATTTATTTTTTTGTCAAAATCATGTCTTTATAAATAATAATAATAATAATAATAATAATAATAATAATAATAATATAATTCAAAATAATTGATGAACAATTATAGTTTATGTGGAATGGATGATACACACTCTTAATTTATGGAATCAAATTCCTCTCTAGAATTGGAATGAGTCATTTCGTGAAATCATTCTCATACCGATTTCAAGTCTTATCAAATAAAAGGTATTGATATGACTCATTCCGAATCCGATTCTTGATTCGATCGTAATTGTATCAAATGAGCCTTTAATTGTTTGTATATCAAAGTGGAAGATTTGAACTATACATTTCGTTATCAAAGGAATAGTCGTCTCTGCATTAATTACGTGATTAATTACCGAAGTAGTAGTTAACTACACTAGACCTTTTCAAAAATAATAATAATAATAATAAAAGGTTAACTACACTAGACTCCCCCCAATGCATAGACGACTAATTCATCGTATCTAACTAAATTCTCCAAATGCGTAGATATGAACATAATTAAAAAAAAAAGTTAAAATTATATGCGCAATCTGTATAATTTCGGTATTAAATAAATATTTTTTTATTAACATGTCTAGAAAGTCCATTAAAAAAATTTGGAAAAAAAGAGATTTGATCCGATATCTTATAACTCCATTTTCAACTAATTATTAATGTACTTTTGTGAGAAATTGTAAGACTAGTACTAACTCACATTTACTATGACCTTTTTGTCACGTCATCTTAATATAAAATTTTAATAAAATAAATTTACAAATGAATTTAAAGTAATGTAATTAGGAAGGGGGTTCAAGTAACATTTCCTTTTGAAACGGTATTACTGAAAATGAATTGTACGTTAATAAAACATTAATTATCAGTTAATATAATATGAACTACACATTATAAATTTTTCCAAAAAGAGAATCATATATGATTGTTATAGTTTTAATTCAAATTTTTATACTAGCATTTAAAATTTTTTTGTTAATTTAGTTCACATGTTTTACACTATAATAAGTTCATATACATTATCATCAAAATTATACATGTGGAGCAAGGAAGAAAATCAAGTAGAAACACAAGGGATTCAAGGTTTATCGAGATGGTACACTTGAGATGAGGAATGTTCCAAAGAGATCCGGAAGACGGTGAAAATTTTGAGATAAGTCTACAATCTAATGAAGTCACTAGACTCGTATAGAATACGTTGTCGGGACGATCCAGATAGAGACGGATCTTCCCGAAAGACTCAAAAATCAAGCGGAACCTCGTACACTACTTTAAGTACAATTCTAAACTTGTATATAACAAGTTGAGTTATGAAGGCTCCAAATGTGCCTATAATATATGGTCGAGTATCAAAATCTTCTCGTAGAAAGAATGACTTGACTTTCTACTAATAAACTCCATGTTCTTAAATTAAACTCTCAAATAAAGCAGTTCTACCAAACCCGGACCCAATTCAACAACTCCAAGAGACGCTCTTGACCTATAAATATTGATCCGTCGGATGTCACCGTAGAGTACATCTCAAATTATATACACAATAGGGGTGACCTACTTTATTTGAAGATAAGTTTTCAAGTTCAACACAAATTTATAAATTTTATCTAAAACCAATCGATAATATGAGAAATAATGATATACTTATATACATGACTCGAACTCTCCTAGTTTTCACACTAGACATAGTTGTACTCGACAATTACAAGTTAGACTCTGACCGAATACGAACGTGAAACCCGTGTTAGATCTAGCCATTAGAATCTCATACTACTCTTGAAGCTGTCACCACGTCCATGTGTTCATCACTTTCAGCCCATCTCATAGTCCTCCACGTCTATTTTTGCATATTTTCTTGTCCATTTGCTGAATTTTCCTTCTTTCTTTTCAATCTTGTAGCTACGGTTTTTAAGACGGGACTTGTGACCAATGCATATCTACCTTGCGTACAAACTTTATCTACGGCTTTAAACTCTATAAAATTTAAGGTTAACTCGATTCGAAAATGAGCATATAAATGATCGGTTTGTTCAAGTTGAATAACAATGCTAGATCACTATCCAACTCCGGCGTATTTTATAACATATCGAAAACAGTTAAAATGATCGGTTTTTTTAATTCTTATTATTCTTGTTATACAATTTCTAATATCGAAAAAGAGACAAAGAAAATATATTTGATTTTCTTTTTCTTAATATTTATGCTATACTATTTTTAAAGTCTCTAAGAAAAGTATATATTTGGTTTTCTTTTTCTTATAATTCATGCTATACCATTCCTAACCAAAAGAGAAGATGATATACAATTGATTTTCTTTTTCTTATTATTCATAATATATCATTTACAAAAAAATAAATAAATCACTTTACCTTTATAAATAGCCCATTTTCAAGAGTCTCCAAAGCACATTTTCCCTATATTTCCGCTCTTTATTTTGTTAGAAAGAAGAACGGTCTTTATCCACCACTTTTACAAGTATATACGATTTCTTATTTTATGTTCAAATATTTTTCTCTTTCTCAATCCAATTTTACTCTCATACGAGTCCTTGTTTAGATCGGGTTCTACTTACGGGAAAGTTTCATTTGTTGGATTGAGTTATAGGAAGTTGAATTTACCAAACAATCATGTAAATTGCACTTACCTCAACTAGAACACGTAGGATTTTATTTTCATGTTTTATAATTATATTTATTAATTACTAACTTTCTCATTAAGTTTATTTGGACCAAACATATATATTAGACTATTTACTATAGATTTTAGTACATATGTTTATTTTTCGGTACCACATTATTGCTATACATTATAAATTTTCAATGACCTAAACACTAATCCTAACCCGACTAAAAATTCGGTATACATGTAAATAGGCACACAATGGGAGAAGCAAGTTTGTCCATGAAAACATGGAACCAAGAAGAAGTGTCAAGGTTCGTAATCAAGGAAGGAAATGGAGTGAAAGGGCTAGCTGACATGGACATACCAAGCTTGCCCGAGCAATACATCCAGCCGGTGTCCGAGCGTCCCAACACCATGACAGTAAACCAGCAGTGCATGATCCCGACAATTGACCTCTCCAAGCCCATGGCGGAGCTAGAGAGCTCCGTTTGGGCTGCAGCAGAGAGGTTCGGGTTTTTCCAAGTGATCAACCATGGCGTGTCCCTAGAGGTCCTTGAAGGTGTTAAGGAAGCGACATTTCGATTTTTCGAAATGCCGTCAGAAGAAAAGAGCAAATATTTAAAGGAACGTTCTCGTAGCAACCATGTAAGGTATGGATCTAGCTTTAGCCCTCAAGTAGAGAGGGCGTTGGAGTGGAAAGATTATCTTAGTCTATACTATGTTTCTCATGAAGAAGCGCATGCACTATGGCCTCCTACTTGTAGGTAAGCTTATTGGGATATTTGTATATTCAACTTTAAATATATTAATTTAGATATTAAGTTTTTAATTTTAGCTATTATAATTCATATATAATTTTTATTTTCAAAAATAAGAATTGTCTAAATGATACAAGATAGTTATTTAAAGGTAGGAAATAGAACTTCCATCCGGATTTTAACACAGATTATATATATGGACGAGTATTTCCTTATGGCCAAAACTAAAAGAGTAATGTTAACCGAGCGGAAAAAAATCGCTTAACGGACAAGGTGGACGCGCATTCCGATTGCATCAAGGTTGGGGCGGATGCGGGATGTACTTCCATCCCAATTAAAAAAATATACGTAGATAGAATTTCCTCTCTTATTTGTTAACTACTTTAGGGGAAACATACTTGATCTCGGACGCATGCGAACTCCGCATGCGTCCGATTATTATTTTTTTTGTCCAGAAATGAAAAATAAAGACTGGCTGATACGAAATGCACTTCTATAGTCGCATTACTAACTTTAGTCCGCGCGAATAGTAACTTTGAAGGCATAGTTAAGGCATAGGTATGTTTGGTTAATTAATAGAGTCGAGAATTTATTGTCTCTCTATAATTATAAAAGCTCAACTTACCAAGCTTTTACTCGGCCTACATACGATTTAAAATAATTATAAAAGGTCAAATTACCTAGTTTATTCGGACAACCTAAGATTTAAATTAAAATTAGTTTTAAAAGGTCAACTTACCTAGCTTCACTCGGCCTACCTACCATTTTTTAAAGGTAAATCAATATAGAGCATGTGCGTAATGTGTGTTCTAATCGCCTGCTCATTAGTATTGATTATGTACAGTATAGTTTGATGCATAAGTGCATTGTTTTTTTTTTTTTTTTTTTTAATAAAACCCCATTTATTCATCTGAAACATCACTTTCTAAAAGACTACACAATTCAAGGGGAAGAAATCCAAACTCCATAAAAGAAAGCGGGAAACAAGGACAAACTGACGCAAGCCAATTAGCCACTTGGTTACAATTTCGTGAAACACTATTCCACCTACACCCAACAAAAGTTGCCTGGAGCCTCCGTAGAACCTGCACAATATGACCAATGCCTCCCCTATTCCTTTCAACAGACTTCAATAAGGTAACAATGCTTGCCGAATCAGTCTCGCACAAAACTCTTCGCCACCCATGTTGTTGCGCAATTTGAAGAGCCCATATCATAGCCTCACCTTCAGCTTCCATGACTGATCTTGATCCCTGCAATGATCTCGACCCAGCAAACAAAGCAACTCCCAACCCATTCCTAGCCACCACACCAATCCCGCACTTGCCATCATTCGAAACCGACGCATCACAGTTTACCTTAATCACACCCCCTGCAGGTTTTTCCCAACGTTGCACCTTCTTCCCACGATCAACCTGAATCTGAGTTGGAGTTGGTATTTCAACCAAAAGAAGAGTATCACGTACATCATCCAGAATTGCAGCAACCGACCATTTACCCCTCTCAAAGATCCTCTTGTTCCGCGCCCTCCAAATCGCCCAAATAGTAACCAACCATTGTTGCCTCTCAAGAACCGAAGCGCTCTCAGATAAAACAGCCCACCAATGTTTCAGTGACAGCAGAAGCAGACGACCTCGATTCAACCTTGGAAAGCACTCCCAGTCCTCTGTAAGATAAGGACAACCTGATAACACATGAAGACACGTCTCCACTTGTCCACACAAATCGCACCACGGATCGACGCTGACTTTACGATGAACCAGATTATCCTTGCAAGGAATACCCGCAGAGCAAGCCCGCAACGCAAATTCAGTAATCCTAGGAATCATGGGCGTCTTCCAAAGCCTTACCCATAAGTTATCAGTAGACTTAACCATTGAAGAGCTCGACGTTTGATCCGTAGTCCTAGACTCCATCAACTGAAGATTATAGGCTGAACGAACCGAAAACAACCCATTGTTAGTAAAGTACCAATATACCTCATCTTGAATATCGCAGTCCGTCAGGGGGATACTTCGAATTGCATCTTGATCAGCAGTGTGAAAATACCTTCCAATACTCTCTTCATTCCAACATCCAACTGACCAGTCAATTAGATCAATCACCCTCTAATCAGCATCTACATTCACTGGTCGAAGAATAGGCCGGAAAGCATAAGGCCGTGGCAACCATTGATCCTGCCAAACCCGCACTGAACCGCCATTGTCAATGCTCCAAAGGATACCCTTACCAAGAACATCACGGCCCTTTAGAATGCTACGCCACATAAAACTAGGACAGAACCCCACACTTGCTCCCATAAAATCACCATTTGGAAAATATCTCGCTTTGAGAAGTCTAGCACTCAAAGAATCCGGACAAGTCAGTATCCGCCAACCTTGTTTAGCCAGCAAATGCAACCCAATGAATTTCGGAGTACACATTTTCCTCAATGCAACCCAATGAATTTTTCTCTCTCCGTTCTTATTTCCCCATCAAAACTGACTCATAATTCTTTTAATGTCGAGACAAACTCCCTCCGGAATATCAAAACATGACATAATGTGCGATGGAATAGCTTAAACCACCGTTTTTAAGAGAACCTCCTTTCCCGCTTTACTAAGAGTGATTTCCTTCCAACCTTTGAGCTTTTTTCAAACTCTCTCCCGAATAGAGTTAAAAATAACTTTTTTTGAACGACCTAACATAGTAGGAAGACCAAGGTATTTATCATGATTGCTGACCTCCTTAATATCCAGAATTTGTTGAATATTCTCTCTTGTTGTGGCCTGAACGTTCTTACTGAAAGACAATTCAGATTTAACAAAATTGACTTGTTGACCTGACACCTTTTCATAATCATGGAAAATTTTCACAATCCCATTGCTCTATTGACAAGTAGCATTTGCAAACACAACACTATCATCCGCGAAGAATAAATGAAAGACCCTCGGAGCTATTCTCGCAATCTTGATACCTTGAATACGTCCACCACCTTCACTCTCCCTAATCATTGTAGAAAGCCCTTCAACACAAATAAGAAAAAGAAAAGGAGAAAGCGGGTCACCTTGTCGAATACCACTACCAGGAGTGAAAAATTGAGTTGGGAAACCATCCATAAGGATCGAAAAAGATACCGTTGAAACACATCCCATAATAAGCCGTACCCATCTCTCAGAAAACCCCATAGTTTCTATACAAGCTTTTAAATAAGGCCACTCTACTCTATCATAAGCCTTTGCCATATCAAGCTTCAATGCCATAAATCCCTTCTTGCCTTTCTTCTCTTTCATATAATGGAAGATTTCAAAAGCAGCAAGAACATTATCAGTGATAAGGCGACCAGGAACAAACGCACTCTGAGTAGGGAAAATAATCTTATCTAGACACTTTTTGAGCCTATTTGCCAACACTTTTGCAATACACCTTATAAATCACATTACAAAGACTGATAGGCCTCAAATCCCGCATATTAGTCGGACAGTTGACTTTCGGGATAAGCAAAATAAAAGTTGCATTAAAATTCTCCGGAAAGGAAGCCCTTCGAAAAGATCACTTACAAGATTCGTAATATCCCCGCCGATGATACTCCAATACTTCTGAAAAAATAATGCAGGAAGTCCATCAGGCCCCGGAGACTTGCATGGGTGCATGCTGAATAGAGCAGCTTTAACCTCTTCCTCTGAACAATATCTGAGAAGCTGCTCATTATCTGCTTCATCAACCTATCTCATACCACGTAACAACTCAGGATCGACACCCTGAGTTCCTGCAGTGAACAGGTCTAAGAAGTAATTTAAAGCGACAGTCGATCGTCCCGAATGTGTACGCCAAGTAAGTCCCTCATCATCAATCAGTTTTGTAATTCGATTGCGTCGTCTCCTGCCATTAGCCTTGGTATGAAAATAAGCTGTATTCCGATCACCACAAGAAATCTCATTAGCCTTAGCCCTTTGTGCCCACGACATTTCTTCTTTGATCATCAGATCCCTCTCCCTTCCTTCCAAGACTTTTCTCTCGGCAATTCTATCCCCAGAGAAATCGCCATTTTGCAGGATCTTCAACTTATTCCTAATCAACTGTAATTCTCGTCCAATGTGTCCAAAAGTAGCCTTACTCCAATCCTTCAAATCTGTACAACATCTTTCGATCTTCCCTTCAATGCTTTTATTCGCGAAACTACTCCCAGGATTAAACCAGGCATTCGCAACTACCGACTCACACCCGCCATCGGCAGTCCAAAATTGTTCAAGCCGAAAAGGTTTTTGGCCACCTACCCAGTAATCCTCCACATCATGTGTCTGCGCAATAACCAAAAGAGGGACATGATTTGACATGGCCCTAGGTAGATGATGAATCTTTGTGAAAGGAAACTTCTCCACCCAACCCGAAGTCCCAAAAGCCCAATCAATTTGTTCCTGAATGAACTTTGGACCACCTTGACCATTGTCCCAAGTATATCTAGGCCCTTCGAAAGGAAGATCCTGTAGACAGCAATGCAAAAGAGTATCTCTGAAAGCCAACATCAGATTGCTATCCGGTGGGTCACCTCCCTTCTTATCCTCCGGGGAAAGAAACATATTAAAATCCCCAACTATCAACCAAGGTTCTTTAACATCCTTACCAATCCTTCTTATCAGGTCCAGCGTCTGCATCTTTTCATGTCCTTTTGACCATCCATAGAAACCTGTAACTCTCGACCCATTGACCAGAGCATCAATATGATGGTTTGTATATGATTGAATATCGACCTGAAGCTCGTCTACCCACAGCGAACATAATCCACCTGAAGCTCTTTCACTTTCAACCACAAAACAACCATTATAACATAACCGACGTTGAAGAATTTCCATCCTCTTCCTATTACTTTTGGTTTCACACAAAAATATTAGGTCAGGCTTCCTCTCCAAACTAGTTGTACTAGTTTAGTCATTGCCGGGCCTTTGCCCAATCCCCGACAATTCATGCTCAAAATATTCATTGATCCCGGCAAGAGAGATCTCCGATCTCCCCTGCCGATTCAATGACTGAATTATCAGGCTTCTTCCTCTTGAAACCATCCTCCTCAGATACTTTGCTACACTTGTCTGGTAATTCACGAACCCTCTTTTGTTTATGCTTGTCCTTGACAACCACTTCTCCCGCTACTTGCATACCTCCACGAGCATATCTTTTCCACGTCTTCAAAACAGTATCGAACCTTTCGTAACAGCTGTGTCATTCCTTTCTTTTCCACCTTCTGTAATTGAGACTCCTTGTATAACTACCGTGATTATCTCCTCCTCCCTTCTGGGCAACACAATGTCCTCGCCTTCCTTACCCTTCAACATATCCTCCAATCTCTGCCCTTTCTTTAAATCCTGTTGTTCCCTGTTGTTTAAAGAGATCTCACTATCATCTTTCTCTACGCCATTTTTCCTTCGTTGAGGACCAAGATCATGCTTAAACCGTAATGGTTTGAATGTAGTTGCACGAAGATCATCACCATACTCACCCTTATACTCCTTTGCTTCTTCATCTTCGCAGTCACTCTCCACATGCCCAACACGTCCACAATCATAACAAAAATTCGGCATTCTTTCATATTTGATTGGAAGCCAAACTCGATCTCCCTTAATCTCCATAAGTATTCCCCTTCGAATAGGGGTAGCTATATTAATAGTAACCCTAATTCTCATCATACTACTTGTTGGTTCCATCATTTCCCCATCTATATCCAAGATCTCTCCCAGTAGATTTCCAACTTCCGTAGCGAATTCCATAGTTACCAGCCCCAGCGGAATATCATGCACTTGTAACCAGAAAGGTGATTCATCGAATCTGATTTTGGACGGTTGTAAAATACCTGGTTCTCTTAGCAGCACAAGGGATTTGTCGAAAGACCAAGGACCCAATCTCAAAACCTGATCTTTGTCCTCGATCGTCCCAAACTGGAATGCGAATAAATTATTATGAATTTCTCGAAAATTAAACCCTTTTTTCAATCTCCACACTCCTTTCAAAATCGCTTGTAAAGCGTATGTATTAAAAGGTCTTGACGTCAAAACTTTGCCAATGAGTACCAATGATGGAGTCCCTTCAGAATTCCTTTTGTCTCCATGCTTCAACACTGCACATTCAGCATCCGTCAAATGCATCTTATACTTCCCCTTCTCCATAGTATCAATCCTTAGAGATCAGATTAACCTCCGTGACCAGTACCGATGCGCCGTCACCTAGCCCACACGTTCACGGTGAGAAAGCAGAGATAACAGAGGCTGTGAAAAAACGTAACCGCTGCGTCGCCCTAATCGCTCCTAGGGTTAACGGCTGCGTCAAGAGAGAGTATTCGCATAAGTGCATTGTGATCTGTGATATAAAATTAAAATTTATGTACATATTGATATATATAAAGTATTGAACTTATAAATATAAATGATGATTTATATGCGAATCAATCTGCGTGCAGAGATGAGCTACTAGACTACGTAGAGATGTGCGAGCCATTGACCAAGACCGTGATGTCCGTTTTAATAAAGGGTCTTGGGATCCACATTGTTGACTCACAAATGGAATCCATGCTAACCGGGTCAAAGCGAGTCAATATTAACTACTACCCGAAATGTCCAGACCCGAACCTCACTATTGGAGTGGGACGCCACTCCGACGTCTCTACCCTCACTATCCTCCTCCAAGACCACCTAGGTGGTCTTTATGTCCGTTCACCACCTGAAGAACAAGAGTACGGGAGTTGGATCCATGTGGCTCCGATTCAAGGTGCACTTGTGATCAACATTGGCGACCTGCTCCAAATTATGAGCAATGGCAAGTACAAAAGCGTCGAGCATCGTGTTGTTGCCAATGGGAGAGGTAATCGGATCTCAGTTCCCTTATTTATCAACCCGAAACCCACAGAGATGATTGGTCCACTAGAACAAGTGCTCGCCAAGACCCTCGAGAAACCCAAGTACAAGCATGTTCGCTACTCCGACTACGTGTTGAACTTTTATCGGAAGGCACATCATGGAAAGGAGACTTTGCAATATGCAACCATTTAACTAGTTACATACTATTGTATTTCATATTCACTAGATCTACTTAATTATCCACCGAAATAAAACTTTGTCGCCACATTACTTAATTCCGATCATCTTCATTTTTAACCGGACTTATCTAGCTAGTGTTGGTGCATTGTGTTTGTTGTACTCTCGTCCATTGATGATTTTTCATGTTAATTGTTATTCCCTCTACATTACACTATTACAGTGATTATTTTGTCTATTTATTGTCATTTCAACGTACCCAAAGTAACACGAGTTCCTTTTTTTCATATATATATCTAGAAACAACCCACACTTATAGCACCCATCGACGTCTAAGACATGCCACCTAGAATGTTTTTTCAATATATTTACAGCTATCACAAGATATTTACATATTTGTTTTCTCTTATAAAATATAGAGCTACAAGCATTAATAAATAGCCAACAATGCCACAACACATCCTAAACATGCTACATAAGAATTTTTTTTTACTTATTACAGATTTGTCATAATATTACCAATCAAATCTTTAAAATAAAAAAATCATAATATGTTGATAAAAACTAGATTTTAAAATTTTTACAAACCATATTTTGAAATTACTTTCTTAAGCGTAACGTAAAAAGCTCCTTCTCATCTTCATCAATTAAATTAAGAGATATTTATGCAATTTCCTTTCTCTTTTATAAAAAATCTCATTAAAATTAATTAACCTAAAATAAATTTATATCAAAATAAAATTAAAAAAAACATATCTACTATATATTTATATAATTTAAAAAATAATAAACAATTTTTCTATTTTCATAAATTAATTATTTAATTTTAATTTCATTTTTTTTCTTCATATCCATTTGTTTAGTTTTGTTGTGTCGCCATTTCCTTGCATATCTGTAAAACCCCGAATTTTTGGAACTCGAAACGTTGTTGGCTAGGACCTCACAGTGAGTCCCGACCTTAGGATGATGTCACTAACGTCGGATCTTGCAACAAGGGACAAATATTATTAAATAGAAATCCTTTCAAAATAAACGTATTTAGACTTAACATATTCTAGACTCATACAGCGGCCAACTGAAAATGAAATATACTCTATTGTATGATAAATAATAAATAATAAATAACAACTAAGTAAACCCATACGCCCACAAATCCTAGTATGAAAATCCCGACTAGCCACTCCACTCCCGATTTCTCGGTAGAGATCTAACCTGCAAGATCTAACAACACGGTAAAACCGTTAGCTACAATTCTAATACTAAGGATACTAACGCATAATCACAATCAAGGAAATACAATAAATCATTCAGCATGCAATAAACAATGTACCGGTTCTTATCTTTTCTATTGGTGAAATTTGTCATCCTACCATTCAACTTTTCATGGTTGCATGAGAGTCGCCCAACTATCTCCCCTGGCACGTCCCAGTAAACTAGTAGGACTGGTTTTGATGCATTTTCCCCGTATACGCTATTGGACTAGTCGCGGGGAAATCTCCGGTACCTTCGGCCCGGACAGAAAGCTACGACACATTATAATACACTTGTGCATCTTTTTAGAAATATAAAGACAATTATCTAGTTTGTTCATTATTTAATAGGCATAACACACACTACCCTAGTACACACTAAGTATTATAATGGTAGCTAAGTGAGTCCTACGAACTCACCTTATCCGTAATGGTCTCCAACGCTACTCACGATCCATCATTCAGTGATCCGAGTCTTGATCAAAATATATCAACCCTTAGTACTATATCAACCCCTAGTATTTCTCGATTTACCATTCTAATCAATCAGGGTATGATATCTAGCATCGATACCCTGACGTTGTTACACCCCAAATCTGTCGGACTCGGAGTGCTACTTGGCTAGGATCTCACAATGGATCCTGACCCTAGCCTGACAACAACCTCACTGAATCTTACAACAAGGCACCAACAGATTAAATATAAAACATGAAAATGTTATAAAAGTATCCAAAGGTTTATATAGTACTGCTGAGTACAATCAAAACAGAAATCCGTACAATATGGATAACCCAAAATCCCACGATGTCGCCCAGTGTACGGAGCCCTCAGCAGATCACCCTCTCTGGATCACTCTGCAGTTCTCCTAACCTGCGAGGGATCTACAACACGGTATGAAACCGTTAGCTAACTATACACATATATAAGAAGATGCTAAAGCACAAACACACATCAGAAAGGATAAACACTTCAGCATGATATCAAACATTTACCCGGTTTATTATCTTTTAATAAGTTGAAACACTTAAACGTATAAATAGATATATATGAAGATAGGTGACACGAGGAATATAATCCCCACCTCTGAGTACTCTAACCAGCTGGAGAAGTATCAACACACCTCCCGTGTACCCTGTGGGAGTGGTGAGGGTCCTTCCTTTATACCAGATCTGGCCTGACTACAGAGAACCTCCCAGACTCCACTACAGGATGAAAGGGAAAGGTTATCACAACCACTACAATGGGCGGTCAATATAATATAGGTCGGTGACTATCATAATCATAAGCATGCTATAAAGCATATAACAAACACCACTCAAGCATACATCCAATATAAGGATAGTAGCTAAGTAAGTCCTATGGACTTACCTCAATCTCAGAAGTAACTCAAGTACGAACACTCCCAGAAACGTCCACTCCAAACTGGAGGACAACACAGCCTATACAAGGCACACATACATATATATCACAATCCTATTACACAAAGGGTCACACCTAGACCCAAGGGTTCCATAAGGGATCATATCCAACTCGTAACCTCAAGGCCGTAACCGGCATATCTATATCATACTCGTCATAAACCGATACCTAGCATGGTACTAGTTCCCTCCTACTAGAAAGGAAAGGAACTACCTAACTATAGGTAGCCCCGGGACAAGACGCACCTGCGTGATCTAAGGACGTAGGGGCGGAACGCAGGCAACCGCGGGCGCGGTGAAACTCAACCGCGGGGGAGGTGACAAGGATCGCTGGCAACGCAGGCACGACGCTGGCACGGCGCAGACGCTGCGGCACGTCTTCCGCAGGGGCGGTGACTTCTGGCCGCGGGGTGGCGACAGTGCAGAATGAAACCTCGCGGCTTCTCTTTAGCTCTTCACGTGATCAAATCACGTCTACTCTCTTCCAGATTCATACACATGCCACAACATACACATACAAACATCAATCCTACATTCAATCATCTAATCCTAAGCTAAGGAAGAAGAAGAACAAGAAAGGAAGAAGAGAAAGAAAGATCACTCACCACCACTGTGGTCCTAGGCTACAGGAGAGCTTAACATACACCAAGGCTGGCTTCCAAGCACAACAACACACACACTAGCATCATCAAAAACCACAAAGCCAAACAAAACTCTTCCAAGTCAAAGGAACCAAGACAAAATCAAAGGAAGGTGAAGGAGAAGCAAGAAGGACGTAGGAAACTGAAGAAAGGAATGAAGATGGAGGTAAGGTAAAGGGTAAAGCACGGGTCAAGAGAGTCAATAAAACCGGCTGCAGCCGCCGGAAACCGCAGGGGCGGTCCCATGAGCCGCAGGGGCGGCGGTCAAGCCCGCGGGTGCGGAAAGGCCAATCTCGGGCCAAAGCCAATCTCGGCTATGGTCCGATCTCGGTCTGAAAGAAAAGGGCTCTCACATCTCACCCCCCTAAAAACAAGTTTCGTCCCGAAACTTGCAAGATCCTAAAACCACTCGGACTCAGAAGCCGAGGTAACACTGTCTATAACCTCGAACATAAGCATGGAGGAAATCATCAACTCCAGCAGCAAACTATACTATCCAGGGTCTAGAGAAACCATCTCTAGCCAGCCATAAACACATCACAAGGCATAGAGGAAGCACATCTCTAGCCGTATCATAACCATAACAGAAAGTCATGGAGGGAGAACATCTCCAGCACTACTATGTCCATCAAAATATCATGGAGGGAAGAACCATCTCCAGCTAAACCTAAACGTATCACAATAGCATGGAGGAAAGAGCCATCTCCAGCTATAACAGAAAATCATACTAGCATAACAAGATCTAATAAGATCATAATCATATCAAAGCTAGCATGAAAATAAACACATCATAACATTTAAGCATATAAGCAGATAAGACTCACCAAGCTAGTACTAAGATCTACTTGGTGATCCTACTAGTGCATCTATCTCGGCATAGAACTCAGGATAGTTCCTCTGGATACTATCCTCAGTCTCCCATGTAGCCTCCTCGGGTCCTCGTCTCGACCACTGTATCCTCAACATAGGAATGTCCTTCGAACGCAGGCGTTTCATACCTCGCTCTAGGACTGCAATAGGATGCTCTATAAACGTCTGGTCCGGCTCAACCACCAAATCCTCATAACTCACAATGTGCCTCGGATCTGGTATGTACTCCCTCAGCTGAGACACGTGAAACACAGGGTGAACACCCTCTAATCTCGGAGGCAAGGCTAATCTGTAAGCTGCGCTCCCAACCCGATCCAGAATCTCGAACGGTCCGACATATCGGGGACTCAATTTCCCCTTAATGCCAAAACGCCTAACACCTCGTGTCGGGGACACTCTCAGCCACACATGGGCTCCAACCCTGAACTCTAGAGGTCTACGCCTCCTGTCAGCATAAGACTTCTGACGGCTCTGTGTAGTCAGCATACGCTCTCTGATCAATGCTACCCCAGCCATATCATCCTGAATCTGATCAGGTGCTAAACCACTGACACTGCTCTGCTCATCCCAACATAACGGGGTACGACATCTCTGTCCATGCAGTGCCTCATATGGGGCCATCCCAATAGATGCATGCCAGCTGTTGTTGTAGGAGAACTCAACAAGTCGGAGATGATCCGTCCACACCTGTCCCCAATCCAACACACAAGCTCGCAGCATATCCTCCAGCGTCTGAATGGTCCTCTCTGACTGACCATCTGTCTGAGGATGAAACCCAGTCGTGAAGTGCAAACTCGTCTCCAGGGCAGTCTGAATCTGCTACCAGAATCTCGTGGTAAATCGCCCATCTCTGTTTGAGACGATCGTCCTCGGTACACCATGGAGTCTCACTATCTTCCTAGTGTACTCCTCAGCTAATCTGCTCACCGGCCACGTCTCCTTGATAGGAATGAAACGTACCGTCTTCGTCAATCTGTCTACTATGACCCAGATGGCATCAAAACTCCGGCTCAGCCTCAAGCCAGTCACAAAATCCATGGTGACGTCCTCCCACTTCCTCTGTGGGACAGGAAGGGTATGGAGCTCACCTCCAGGTCGGAAATGCTCGATCTTGACCTGCTGACAGGTCGCACACTAGGCTACAAATCTGGCTACATCAGGCTTCAGCCCTCCCCACCAATATACGTCTCAAGTCCTGATACATCTTACTCGTACTTGGATGTACCGAGTAAGGGGTGCAATGAGCCTCTTGTAAAATCCTCTGCCTCAGCTCTGTATGAGCAGGTACACAGACGCGGCCGTGTCGCCTCAAAACTCCATCTGCTCAAAGCAGGAACTATGGTGCCTCATCCCAAGACATCCTATCTCTGTTCCTCTGTAAAGTAGGGCAGGTCTCTTGTTTCTGTCGGATCTCACCCAACAGATCAGGAAGGACCTCTAAAGTACGTAGCTGGGCATCCTCATCAGGAAACTGGATGTCCAACTCTAACCAGATAAGATCTCTCTGCAACTGATGTTGAACTGTCAGCCTCGCAATCGCCTGCTCTCGAGGCGTCTTCCTGCTCAGGGCGTCGGCGACAACGTTCGCCTTCCCCGGATGGTACAAGATCTCTAGATCAAAATCCTTGATCAGCTTGAGCCACCTACGCTGGCGGTTATTTAATTCCCGCTGCGTGAAGATATACTTCAGACTCTTATGGTCTATGAAGATCTGACATGCCTCGCTGCATCAGAACACATCCCAAGCCTAGCTTGGATGCATCACTGTAGACCATAAAATCCTCAGTACCCTCTGGCTGTGCCAAAATAGGAGCAGAAGTTAAACGCCTCTTCAACTCCTCAAAACTCTACCTGCAGTGATTAGACCACACAAATCTGGTAGTCTTCCTCAACAAATTCGTCAGTGGACGGGCAATCATAGAAAATCTCTCCACAAAGCGTTTGTAATAAACGGCTAGGCCAAGGAAACTACGTACTTCCTTGACGTTCGTCAGTGTAGTCCATGCTGCTACTGCCTCTATCTTTGCTGGATCCACCTTGATCCCCTCAGCTGAAACCACATGACCAGGAATGCTACCTCTGGCATCCAGAACTCACACTTAGAGAACTTAGCATAAAGTTCTCTATCACGTAAAACCTGCAATACAGTCCTCAGATGTCCTGCATACTCCTCTCCACTGCGAGAGTATACCAGAATGTCATCAATAAAAACCACCACAAAATGATCCAGGAAGTCGATGAAGATACTGTTCATCAACTCCATAAAGACGGCTGGGGCATTCGTAAGCCTAAATGGCATCACTACAAACTCGTAGTGGCCATATCTGGTCCGGAATGCTGTCCTATGCACATCCTGCTCCCTCACCCTTAGCTGGTGATACCCGGAACGCAAGTCAATCCTGGAGAACACAGTAGCTCCCTGTAGCTGATCTAACAAATCATCAATGCGAGGCAGTGGATACTTGTTCTTGATGGTCACCTTGTTCAGCTCTCTGTAATCAATACACAGTCTCAGCGATCCGTCCTTCTTCCGTACGAAGAGGACAGGTGCTCCCCATGGGGACACACTAGGGCGAATGAAGCCCTTCTCAGCCAACTCCTCGAGTTGCTTCTTCAGCTCCAGCATCTCGACAGGCGTCATCCGGTATGGAGCCTTCGAGATGGGTCTCATACCAGGCTCTTACTCGATATTGAAATCCACACTCCTCTGAGGCGGCAAACTGGACGGCTCAGTAAAAACATCAGTAAACTCATAGACAACTGGAATGTCCTCTACAGCTGGACTCTCCCCCTCCTTCATGGCATAACACTAGAAGGCCTCGCAACCCTGTGCAATCAGTCTAGCTGTCCGTATAGCACTGATAACTGTGCCTACCTTTCCAAGTACCCAACCTCGGAAAACCTCTATCTGGCCTAACTCGGTAGAGAGGGTAACAGTCCTCCTTCCTACATCTAGCACTGCAGAGTGTCTAGCCATCCAATCCATACCTAGAATGACTTCTTCATGCTCTAATGGCATGACAAAGAAGTAAACTAGTAGCACACGGGTCCCTACAGAAATGGGACAACCGTGAATCTCACGGGTACCTCTGACCCTACCACCATCGGGTAACCCTATAATAAAGGGCATCCCCTCAACTGTATCTAACCCAAGACGCTCTACACAGGCATCAGAAATAAAAGAGTGCGTAGCACCAATATCAAATAAAACTCTAACAGGTAAACCATGAATCAGAATGGTACCTGTAGCAGTAGGTGCAGCTGGCTCCTTTGCACTCCTCAGCTCGAAAACACGACCCTGTGGGCCTCTGGTATCAGTGGTGCGTCCACCACGGCCTCTGCCTCTACTCGGCCCAAGAGCAGATCCCTGAGTCGTAGGGCGATCTGGAACTCTCTGCTGTCCCTGAGTCTGCTGCTGCTGCTGAGGTGGCCTCTGCCCACCTCCCGCTACACTGGCAGGAGAAGGACCCTGCTGAGATGCAGCTCCACCCTGGCGGCAATAAACGGCTCTATGACCCTGTCTACCACATGTAAAACAAGTCACTAACGGCCTCGTGCACTCGGGCTTCAGATGCCCTGGATCACCACAGTTAAAACACTGTCGTCCCTTCTCTGTAGCTGGTGCAGATACAGAACGACCCTGACGTCTCTGACTACCCCCAACACTAGCACCTCCAGCAGTACCACTGGCCTGCCCCTTACGCTGTCTCTTCTCAGACCTTCCGGCCTAAGAAGCTCTCCTCTGCCCAACTCTCTCTCTCTCATAATCTGCGGCTCTGTCCTGATAGTCCATCAAGGACTCACAGTGAAAACCTGCCATGTAGGCTCGGGTACCATCCCTCAATCGTCGAGAGAACAGATAAACGTGTTGATCAACATGAGGTGCAGCTGGACCCAGTAAAGCCAGCTCCTCCTGGAATCTCTTGATGGCCTCTGAAACTGGCACATCATCAAATCCGGCCTCAACAAAATCACGTAGTTTCTCCTTCCATAGTGAGGCAGGGCAGAAACGCACTCTGATCAAGGTCCTCATTTGGTCATAGCTGGTAACCTGACCCCGTACTGACCTCCACCAGTGTTGTGCCAGATCTCTGAATAGAGTCTACACCAACTCGATCTGCCTATCAGCTGGACAGCGAATAGACTCCAGAGCTGAGTCTACATGCCCGATCCAAAGCTCAACCTCCAACCCCACTTTCCCAGTGAAAGGGGGTACACCCATCTGATAGAATGCCTTCAACCAGGTATCTGGTCTAGGCCCTCTATTCTCCTCCGGTGCTCCGGCAATCTCAGCAGCAGGTACCTGTACAGCTGGAACCTGAGTAACGGTGTGGGACCTCTCAGATGGTCGCTCCTGTGCCTGTAAGTCTGGGGCACGCCTACCGGCTATGACAACCTCCTCAACACGTCTAATATAAGCATGAAACTCTGATCTACCCATAGAGACACGATCAGACTCGCCAGACTGGGCTCTCTGTGCCCCCTGTCCCTCAGCTGCCCCGTTCCTAGTCTCAGGAACGACGCTCTCAGCAACCTCCTCGTGGATCTCTCCTGTTGCCTGGGAACCATCAGCAGGTATCCTACCTCGTCTCGGCCTAGAGGGGGTCTACCTCTACCTCTACCTCGCCCAGCTGCANACGTAAGGCTCTAATCTGAACCATCTGCAGAGGACGTAAACCTAGCTTAGAAGGCTATATATATGCCATATATATGTATCAAATCAATCACAACAGAATATCTATATATATGTACTGTCGAGATCTTCAGAAGGGTGATGGCTAACGTACACGATAACCCAAAATATTTGTACCCAATTTTCAAACCACAACCTTTTGAAAAGTCAGACCCCTTTCGGGTTCTGTTTATTTATCTATTCGAACTTTATTGCAGATTACTAGTGCCATTGTTGTCAACCTGGGCTCTGATACCAACATTGTAACACCCCAAATCCGTAGGACTGGGAGTGCTACTGGGCTAGGATCTCACAATGGATCCTGACCCTAGCCTAACAACAACGTCACTGAATCTTACAATAAGGCACCAACAGATTAAATATAAAACATGAAAATGTTATAAAAGTATCCAAAGGTTTGTACAGTACTGCTGAGTACAATCAAAACAGAAATCCGTACAATATGGATAACCCAAAATCCCACGATGTCGCCCTGTGTACGGAGCCCTCAACAAATCACCCTCCCTGGATCACTCTACAGTTCTCCTAACCTGCGAGGGATCTACAACACGGTATGAAACCGTTAGCTAACTATACACATATATAAGAAGATGCTAAAGCACAAACACACATCAGAAAGGATAAACACTTCAGCATGATATCAAGCATTTACCCGGTTTATTATCTTTTAATAAGTTGAAACACTTAAACGTATAAATAGATATATATGAAGACAGGTGACACGAGGAATATAATCCCCGCCTCTGAGTACTCTAACCAGCTGGAGTAGTATCAGCACCCCTCCCGTGTACCCTGTGGGAGTGGTGAGGGTCCTTCCTTTATACCAGATCTGGCCTGACTACAGAGAACCTCCCAGACTCCACTACGGGATGAAAGGGAAAGGTTATCACATCCACTACAATGGGCGGTCAATATAATATAGGTTGGTGACTATCATAATCATAAGCATGCTATAAAGCATATAAGAAACACCACTCAAGCATACATCCAATATAAGGATAGTAGCGAAGTAAGTCCTATGGACTTACCTCAATCTCAGAAGTAACTCAAGTACGAACACTCCCAGAAACGTCCACTCCAAACTGGAGGACAGCACAACCTATACAAGGCACACATACATATATATCACAATCCTATCACACAAAGGGTCACACCTAGACCCAAGGGATCCATAAGGGATCATATCCAACTCGTAACCTCAAGGCCGTAACCGGCATATCTATATCATACTCGTCATAAACCGATACCTAGCATGGTACTAGTTCCCTCATATTAGAAAGGAAAGGAACTACCTAACTATAGGTAGCCCCGGGACAAGACGCACCTGCGTGATCTAAGGACGTAGGGGCGGCGCAGTTAACCGCGGGCGCGGTGAAACTCAGCCGCGGGGGCGGTGACAAGGATCGCTGGCAACGCAGGCACGGCGCTGGCACGGCGCAGACGCTGCGGCACGTCTTCCGCAGGGACGGTGACTTTTGGCCGCGGGGCGGCGATAGTGCAGAATGAAACCTCGCGGCTTCTCTTTAGCTCTTCACATGATCAAATCACGTCTACTCTCTTCCAGATTCATACACTTGCCACAACATACACATACAAACATCAATCCTACATTCAATCATCTAATCCTAAGCTAAGGAAGAAGAAGAACAAGAAAGGAAGAAGAGAAAAAAAGATCACTCACCACCACTGTGGTCCTAGGCTACAGGAGAGCTTAACATACACCAAGGCTGGCTTCCAAGCACAACAACACACACACTAGCATCATCAACAACCACAAAGCCAAAAAAAACTCTTCCAAGTCAAAGGAACCAAGACAAGATCAAAGGAAGGTGAAGGAGAAGCAAGAAGGACGTTGGAAGCTGAAGAAAGGAATGGAGATGGAACCCTTGCTCAGCAAGGTAAAACGAAGAGGTAAGGTAAAGGGTAAAGCACGGGTCAAGAGAGTCAACAAAACCGGCTGCAGCCGCCGGAAACCGCAGGGGCGGTCCCATGAGCCGCAGGGGCGGGAACCCGCAGGGGCAGCGGTCAAGCCCGCGGGTGCGGAAAGGCCAATCTCGGGCCAAATCCAATCTCGGCTATGGTCCGATCTCAGTCCGAAAGAAAAGGCTCTCACAGACGTATTCTACGACCTAGGTTCACGGACCTAGACGTTCATTCTAGATTCTCGTGTTATCATCAAGTCATTTCACTAACGTCTCGCTATCTTGGGTGTCCAGTATATCCTCTATCACTATCCAACATCATAACATTGTATCATTCTATTCCGATTCAAACTAACATAACATCTCTAAACTCATTCCAACTTTCATCATTTCCGCCATTCCATACTAATTCCGCTATCATAATTCACGTCAACATTCACTACATAAACTTAATTAATATCCTCTAAACTATTTAACTAAATTATCACAATTAAATTAAATAAATAATTATAAACTATATAACTATTTATTATCGGGAATTTTTAACGGAAATAAAAACGGGTTCAGTTCTCGAGTCGAACCGGAATCGGATCTAGTTACAAAGCTTGTTGGCATTAGATGGCACCAAGTGGCGCCGGCTGGTGATGCGGAAGGTCACGGGTTCGACTCCCCCGGCTGGCGACCGGGACCGATTTAAATGAGGCTTCTTGCGATCTGGGGGTTGGGATTTCGAATCCCACTGGTAACAAAATAACGCATTAAGGGGTTGACATATATAACTAGTCGCTAGTTCGATACTCCGGGCGTCCAAATAAGTGGTATATTTACACATGCACAAAGGTTTGAGGATCGAGTCTCACCTGCTACAAGGGGTATATTTGTGGCACGGATGGATGGTGAAGACGCACGTTCGAGCCCACTTGGCAACATTTTTTTAAAGGAAAGCGAAGACTCACGAACTTGGGTTCGATACCGGTCGCCTGCAACAATCCTACATACAATTTCCTTTCACAGCTTGTCATTTCATGTGCAGGGAAATGTCGAACCAGAGGTGCAAGATACTTACCGGTGACCTTCTACTAGCGAGGATATTAAAGGCGCTGGAGAGAGTGATTGCGAAATGTCGGTCGGAATCAGTGGAGGAGGGGGAGTGTGAGGGTAGGGTGGAGGTGGAAGGAGGGTGTTTACAGGGTATGTCATTGTAGACGTTCGAGAGGGAGAGAGGAAATTTCCGGTCTGGTTTGGTAATAGAGAGTCACGACATTGTGGGTGCAGGAAGGTGGTCGGGGCTGGCATGGGAAACTTGAGCATTCGTGGGAAGGAGATGGTGAGGTCGAGTTGCGACGCGCTGGGAAGTTGAGGGGGGGAGAGAGAGGCGGAAGAGCTCCACTCTTCCCAGTATATGATGATGGTATGGAATAGTAACCTTGTGGGTTACCCCATACTTGAATGATAGTAGCATCTTACGATGAGGGAGAAGCTTCAATCTAACCTTGGGAGGTTCCCTTGGAACTTCCCTCCAGCTTTCAGGCGCACCTCGAGTAGGATGGAAGGCTTCTAGACGTCTTTTAGCAGATCTTGGGTAGCTCTGGATGGAATCTCGACCGAGATGAGTACAAATGAGGCCGAGATTTTTCTTCTGTAATGGAATCTCGACCGAGATGGATATGATCTCGGGCCGAGATCCAACTCTTTATTGTGAAATCTCGGCGAGATAAGTAGGATCTCGGGCCGAGATTCAACTCTCTTCTGTAAAATCTCGGTCGAGATGGGTGTGATCTCGGCCGAGATCGGGACAAGATTTCCCGATTCTTCGTCCTCCTTCGTCAGCTCTTTATCCTTGTTGCGGTCTTCCTCTGATTGAACCTCTTCTCTTGGAGCTAAGTTTCTTATAGACTTGTCAATTATCTCATTCATAACTTTGTACCATGATTCCTCTTGTCGTTTTCTTATATATCTCTGGTACTTCAGTTTGTCCTCTAGATAACGGATCTGCTTCAAGCTTTCCTCACTTGCTCCCAATTGGTGGACCAGAAATCTCTC
>CM008281.1:32438826-32498716 GCA_002319775.1 Fagopyrum tataricum | reverse complement strand
CCACGAGGAGGTTGCTGAGAGCAACGTTCCTGAGACTGGGAACGGTGCAGCTGAGAGACAGGGCCACAGAGAGCCCAGTCTGGGGAGTCTGATCGTGTCTCTATGGATAGAGCAGAGTTTCAGGGCTTATATTAGACGTGTTGCGGAGGCCGTCAGGCAGGTAGGCGTGCCCCAGATCTGTCAGCACAGGAGGGACCATCTGAGAGGTCCCATACCGTTACTCAGGTACCAGCTGTACAGGTACCTGCTGCTGAGATTGCTCGGGCTCTAGAGAGGAGCATAGAGGGCCTAGACCAGACACTTGATTGAAGGCTTTTCATCAGATGAGAGTACCCTCTTTCACTAGGAAAGTGGGGCTAGAGGTGGAGTTGTGGATAGGACATGTAGACTCAGCTCTGGAGTCTATTAGATGTCCAGCTGACAGGCAGATTGAGTTGGTGCAGACTTTGTTCGGGATTTGGCACAACACTGTGGAGGTTTGTGCGAGCACAAGTTACTAGTTATGAGCAGATGAGGACTTTGATCCGAGAGCGTTTCTGCCCTGCCTCTTTGAGGAGGGAGAAACTGCGAGACTTTGTGGAGGCTGGATTCGAGGATGTGCCAGTCTCAGAGGCCATCCGGAGATTCAAGGAGGAGTTGGCATTGCTGGGTCCAGCTGCACCTGCTGCAGATCAGCACGTGTCTTTGTTTTCTCGACGTCTGAGGGATACTACCCGTACCTATATGGCGGGTTTTCACTGTGAGACCTTGGTCGACTATCAGGACCGGGGCTTCTGACTACGAGAGGGAGAGAGCTAGCCAGAGGAGAGCTTCTCAGACCGGAGGGTCTGAGAAGAGACAGAGGACTGGTCAGACCAGTGGTACTGGTGGAGCTGCTGGTTCAGGGCGAGGGCCAGAGTCGCCAAAGTCGTCCTCCATCTGCACCGGGTGCAGATAAGGGAGTGCAGTGCTTCAACTACAGCGAGTATGGGCATATGAGGTCAGAGTGTACGAGGCACCTGTTTCAGTTGTGGCCGACCTGGTCATAGAGCTACCTTCTGTAGACGAGGGCGAGCTTCATCACAGCAGGATTCTTCTCCTGCTAGTGCCGTAGGAGGTGGACAGAGACCACCTCAGCAGCAGCAGCAGCAGAGTCAGGGACAACAGAGGGTCCCAGATCGCCCTACGACTCAGGGATCTGCTCCTGGCCGAGTAGAGGCAGAGGTCGTAGTGGAGACACCACTGATACCAGAGGCCCACAGGGTCGTGTTTTTGAGCTGAGGAGTGCAGAGGAGCCAGTTGCACCTACTGCTACAGGTAACATTCTGATTCATGGTTTACCTGTTAGAATTTTATTTGATACTGGTGCTACGCATTCTTTTATTTCTGATGCCTGTGTAGAGTGTCTGGGTTTAGATACAGTTGAGGGGATGCCCTTTATTATAGGGTTACCCCGATGGTGGTAGGGTCAGAGGTACCCGTGAGATTCACGGTTGTCCCATTTCTGTAGGGACTCGTGTGTTACTAGTTGACTTCTTTGTCATGCCGTTAGAGCATGAGGAAGTTTATACTAGGTATGGATTGGATGGCTAGACATTCTGCAGTCTTAGATATAGGTAGGAGGACTGTTACCGTCTCTACCGAGTTAGGCCAGATAGAGGTTTTCCGAGGTTGGGACCTTGGAAAGGTAGACACGGTTATCAGTGCTATGCGGGCAGCTAGACTGATTGCACAAGGTTGTGAGGCTTCTGGTGTTATGCCATGAAGGAGGGGGAGAGTCCAGCGTTAGAGGATATCCCGCTGGTCTGTGAGTTTACTGATGTGTTTGTTGAGCCGTCCAGTTTGCCGCCTCAGAGGAGTGTGGATTTCATTATCGAGTTGGAGCCTGGTACGAGACCCATCATCTCGAAGGCCCCATACCGGATGGCGCCTGTCGAGATGCTGGAGCTGAAGAAGCAACTCGAGGAGTTGGACGAGAAGGGCTTCATTCTCCCTAGCGTATCCCCATGGGGAGAACCTGTCCTCTTCGTACGGAAGAAGGACGGATCCTTTGCGATTATGCATAGACTACAGAGAGCTGAATAAGGTGACCATCAAGAACAAGTATCCACTGCGCGTATTGATGATTTGTTGGATCAGCTACAGGGAGCGACTGTGTTCTCCAGGATTGACCTGCGTTCCGGGTATCACTAGCTGAGGGTGAGGGAGCAGGATGTGCACAGGACATCATTCAGGACCAGATATGGACACTACGAGTTTGTAGTGATGCCATTTGGACGTACAAATGCCCCAGCCGTCTTTATGGAGTTGATGAACAGTATTTTCATCGACTTCCTGGATCAGTTTGTGGTGGTTTTCATTGATGACATTCTGGTATATTCTCGTAGCAGTGAGGAGCATGCAGAACATCTGAGGACTGTATTACAAGTTTTGTGGGATAGAGAACTTTATGCAAAGTTCTCTAAGTGCGAGTTCTGGATGCTAGAGGTAGCATTCCTGGGTAACATAGTATCAGCTGAGGGGATCAAGGTGGATCCAGCGAAGATAGAGGCAGTAGTTGCATGGACTACACCGACGACCGTCAAGGAAGTACGTAGCTTCCTTGGCCTAGCCGGTTATTACATACGCTTTGTGGAGGGATTTTCTGGGATTGCCCGTCCACTAACGAGTTTGCTGAGGAAGACTACCAGATTTTTGTGGTCTGATCAGTGTATGTAGAGTTTTGAGGAGCTGAAGAGACGTTTGACTTTTGCTCCGGTTTTGGCACAGCCAGAGGGTACAGAGGATTTTGTAGTATACAGTGATGCATCCAAGCGAGGCTTGGGATGTGTGTTGATGCAAAGAGGCAGGGTGATTGCATATGCGTCTCGACAGTTGAAGACGTATGAGGAGAACTACCCGACTCATGATCTGGAGTTGGCATCGGTAGTTCATGCACTGAAGATCTGGAGACATTACTTGTATGGTGTTACGTGCCAGATCTTCACAGACCATCAGAGTCTGAAGTACATTTTCACGTAGCGGTAATTGAATAACCGCCAGCGTAGGTGGCTCGAGCTGATCAAGGATTTTGATATGGAGATTTTGTATCATCCGGGGAAGGCGAACGTAGTCGCCGACGCCCTGAGCAGGAAGACGCCTCGAGAGCAGGCGATTGCGAGGCTGACAGTTCAGCAGCAGTTACAGAGGGATTTGATCTGGCTAGAGTTGGACATCCAGTTTCCTGATGAGGATGCCCAGCTGCGTACCTTAGAGGTCCTTCCTCATCTGTTGGATGAGATCCGACGGAAACAGGAGACCTGCCCGACGTTACAGAGGATCAGAGATAGGATGTCTCGGGATGAGGCACCACAGTTCCTGCTGGGAGCAGATGGAGTTTTGAGATGCCAGGGTCGCGTCTGTGTACTTGCTGATACAAAGCTGAGACAGAGGATATTACAGGAGGCTCACTATACACCTTACTCGGTACATCCAGGTACGAGTAAGATGTATCAGGATTTGAAACGTTTATATTGGTGGGTAGGGCTGAAGCCCGATGTGGCCAGATTTGTGGCACAGTGTGCGACTTGCCAGCAGGTCAAGATCGAGCATTTCAGACCTGGAGGTGAGCTCCATCCACTTCCTGTTCCACAGAGGAAGTGGGAGGACGTCACCGTGGACTTTGTGACTGGACTGAGGCTGGGCCGGAGTTTTGATGCCATCTGGGTCATAGTTGACAGATTGATGAAGACGGCACGTTTCATTCCTATTCGAGAGACGTGGCCGGTGAGAAGATTAACAGAGGAGTACACTAGGCAGATAGTGAGACTCCAAGGTGTACCGAAGACGATCGTCTCAGACAGAGATGTGCGATTTACCTCGAGATTCTGGCAGCAGATTCAGACTGCCCTGGGGAGGAGTTTGCACTTCACGACTGCGTTTCATCCTCAGACAGATGGTCAGTCAGAGAGGACCATTCAGACGCTGGAGGATATGTTGCGAGCTTGTGTGTTGGATTGGGGGCAAGTGTGGACGGATCATCTCCCACTTGTTGAGTTCTCCTACAACAACAACTGGCATGCATCTATTGGGATGGCCCTATATGAGGCACTGTATGGACAGAGATATCGTACTCCGTTATGCTGGGATGAACAGAGCAGTGTCAGTGATTTAGCACCTGATCAGATTCAGGATGATATAGCTCGAGTAGCATTGATCAGAGAGCGTATGCTGACTGCACAGAGCCGTCAGAAGTCGTATGCGGATAGGAGGCGTAGACCTCTAGAGTTCAGAGTTGGAGCCCATGTGTGGCTGAGGGTGTCTCCGACACGAGGTGTTAGGCGTTTTGGCATTAAGGGGAAGTTGAGCCCCCGATATGTCGGACCGTTCGAGATTTTGGATCGGGTTGGGAACGCAGCTTACAGATTAGCCTTGCCTCCGAGATTAGAGGGTGTTCACCTTGTGTTTCACGTGTCTCAGCTGAGGGAATATATACCAGATCCGAGACACATCGTGAGCTATGAGGATTTGGTGGTTGAGCCGGACCACACTTTTGTTGAGCATCCGATTGCCGTCCTAGAACGAGGTATGAGACGCCTGCGTTCGAAGGACATGCCTATGCTTAGGATACAGTAGTCGAGACGAGGACCCGGGAGGCTACATGGGAGACTGAGGATAGTATCCAGAGGAACTATCCAGAGTTCTATGCAGAGATAGGTGCACCAGTAGGATCACCGAGTAGATCTTAGTACTAGCTTGGTGAGTTTTATGTGCTTACATGCTTATATGTTATGAGATGTTATTTCATGCTAGCTTTGCGTGGTTATGATCTTATTAGATCTTGTTGTGCTAGTATGACTTTTATTTATAGCTGGAGATGGCTCTTTCCTCCATGTTATTGGTTTATAATATGGTTTGGCTAGAGATGGTTTTCTCTAGGCCTTGGACAGTATAGTTTGTTGTTGGAGGGGATGGTTTCCTCCATGCTTATGTTGAGGTTATAGAGAGAGTTGTACCTCGGCTTTTGAGTCCGAGTGTTTTCTGGATCTTACAAGTTTCGGGACGAAACTTGTTTTTATGGGGGTGAGATGTGAGAGACCTTTCTTTCGGACCGAGATTGGACCATGGCCGAGATTGGCTTTGGGCCGAGATTGGTCTTGCCGCACCCGCGGGCACGTGTGCCGCCCCTGCGGCCCTGTGATCCGCCCCTGCGGGTTACGGCGGCTGCAGCCGGTTTTGTTGACTTTGTTGACCGGTGCTTTACTCCTTCTTTACCTTTTTCGTTCCACCTTGCTGAGCAAAGGTTTCCTCATACTTTCCAATCCAATTTACGTCCTTCTTGCTTCTCCCCTTGTTCCCTCTTAATCTTTGTTTGGTTTGGAAGAGTTTGGTTGAGTTTGGATGTGTTGTGGCTTGTGGTGGTTGATGATGGTGAGTACTGCTGTGCTTGGAAGCCAGAAAGTGTTTGGTGATTAGTCCTTTAGCTAACTACAGTCGTGGTGAGCATCTTCCTCCTTGCTTCTTCATTCTTTCTTCTTCTTTTCTTGTTCTTCTTCATTCCTTAGCTTAGGATTAGATGTGTGATCATAAGATGATGTTGTTTTGTGTATGTTATGCTTGTGTATGAATCTGGAAGAGAGTAGAAGGGAATTGATCCCGGAAAGAGCTAAAGAGAAACCGCGAGGTTTAATTCTACACTGTCGCCGCCCTCGCGGCCAGAAGTCACCGCCCCCGCGGTTACCGTGTCACAGCGCCCGCGTCGCGCCAGCGGCGTGCCTGCGTTTGCCAGCATCCCTTGTCACCGCCCCCGCGGCTACGTTCCGCCGCACCCGCGGTTGCTTGCCTCCGCCCCTGCGCCTCTTTGTTACGCAAGTGCGCTTTGTCCCGGGTCTACCTAAAGCTAGGTAGATCCTTTCCTTTCCTAGTTGAGCGGTAGTAGCATGCTAGGATTCGGAGGTTGATGAGTATGATATGGAATGGCCGGTTAGGGCTTTGAGGTTTACGAGTTGGATATGATCCCTTATGGTTCCCTTGAGGAAAGTCCGTGGGACTTACTTAGCTGTCATTCCTTTATAGGATGACATGCATGAGTGGTGTGTGTTATATGTTTATATCATGTGTTATGATGGTCACCAACCTATGGTATATTGTTTTCCCATTGTAGGGCTGTGATAACTTGCCCTTTCATCCCGTTGGGAGTCTAGGAGGTTCTTTGTAGGCAGGCCAGACCTGGTAAACGGTTCGGGCACTTCCCATTCCCTTAGGGTACACGGGGCAGTGTTCCAAGCACCATTCCAGCTAGTTATTGGACCCAGAGGCGAGGTTTATATTCCTCGTGTCACTTATGTTTATATGGATATTTATATATGAGTTGATTGCTGGACTTTATAAAGATAATGAACCGGGTAAATGTGTGAAAGCATGCTTAAGTGTTTGTCCTTTCTGATGTGTGTTTGTACTCTAGCATATTCCTATATTTGTGTATGGTTAGCTAACGGTTTCATACCGTGTTGTAGACACTTTGCAGAATAGGAGAGCTGTAGAGTGATCCAGAGTGGGTGATCCGTTGAGGGTTCCGTACACTGGGGCGGTATCGGGGTTATGGGTTTTTGTTGTACATTTTAGTTTGTTTGTACTCAGCGGTATATTGTATTACCTTTTGATATCTATATATATATTAGTTTCATGTTTTGTTTTAATCTATTGGTGCCCTGTTGTAAGATCTGTGAAATTGTTGTCAGGCTAGGGTTAGGATCCATTGTGAGATCCTAGCCCAGTAGCACTCCGAGTCCTACGGATTTGGGGTGTTACAATTCCGATCATTCTATACTAGTTCTGCAACCCCAATTTACATCAACATTCACCACTTACTTATTTAACATCCACTAAAATATATATAACTAATTTCCGAATCATCTCATTATTTATTAACGGTACAAATTAGTTTAAAGGAATTACACGAAAAGATCGAATCTCGAGTCTAACCGGAATCGGGTCTAGTGCAAGGCTTAAACGGCGTTGGATGGCACCAGGTGGCTACACTGCATGGTACAATAGTTCACGGGTTCGATTCCAGTCGTTGGAACCAAACACGGCAGGTTAACAACTTCCCGTTTCGAGCTCCGTTGGCAGCAAATCAAAAACAGTTTTAGTTTAAAAAGGTCTTGGTGGTCTCAGGTTCGAAACCATCCAAAGAAAGAAAACAACTAAGGTATGAATACGGTGCAACTGATCTCAAGTTCGGAACTCACCCAGAGCAGAGAAGGGGTGATGGCTTTGCAAACAGCTTCTTGGCGTCAAGGGTTGGAGAGCCTCTGAAAGAAAACGGGACAAGACAAGGAGTCAATTATTTTCCTCGTTCAAGTGGTCTCAGGATCGATACCGGGTGGCAACAAAACAAGCGGCAAACACAAAAATAATAGAAAGCATGAGGTTCGGGGTTCGAAACTCACCGGTGGCAAGGTAACACCAAAATTCCTCCTTCACTCAAACTTCTCGTCTAGGGTTCGATACATGTAGGCAACACTAGAGATTTAAACGTTTATCCCATCGCTAATGGTACACAAGGGGAAGGGTAATATTTCTTTACCGGCGAACTTGGTTGGGGTTGGCGGTGGAACCTCGGTCGGGTGTGTACGTTGGACAAAGAAAAGCGAAACGAGTTGTGAGGAGTCAGGGTCAACTGGACCTACATTCTTCATCAATGCCGACCGCTACTTCTCCTCCTTCATTTTTTCCAGTAACGGTTGTTGTCGGGGAAGAAGACGTGACGTGGCCGTGGGTCCAGGTGGGCAATATGTTAGACGAAGTGGGCGACAAAGGCTAGTCATCACTTGGGCCCAGCAGACGAAAGGAAAGGGAAGTGGGGATGGATAGGGAGGCGGGGCTGGCACCTTCCGGTATGTGCTGGATCGGCCTTCTAGCGTAGGAAGAGCAGGGAAACGCCGGCCTACTTGGTAGGGAGGTGACACGGAGGCCTAGTCCTGTTTTGGGCCTCATTATTGGTCTCCGGATTGTGGCTTCTTGGCCCACTACGAGGAAAGGATGTGGTCATTCTAGCTAGGCTAGTCAACGGCCGGTTCGGCTTATGGAATAAAACCGACAACCACGCTTGGTTTGGTTCGGTTCAAATTGAATCGGTTATTATTTTTGAAATTCGATTCAAATTTTGGGATAATTAATAAATTAAAATAATATAATTATATTTAATATTCAAAATTTTCAGTTATTACAATAGGAAACAAACTTGAATCCTCAAAGTCCGGAATCTAAAAGCATTCAAGGAAAAGGAATGTTCCGAGTATGGCTCTCCGTTCTGTCGGACAGGAGTTGGTACTTGGGTGATGATTCGGCACCTGTGGTTGGGGGTTTCTGGCTACGTTGATATCTCAGTTTCAACCAAAGAGTTTATGTGTAAGTTTTATGGGTCTTTTCTTAAAATCAATTTCAATAATGCTCCATTGTTTTTCATCTCTGAACATGCCATAAGTTTCTGCTTATGTGCTTTGAACAAAACCCGGATTCATATGGGCTGCCAAACTCACTCTTGCTTGAGAGTATGCTCTAGAGGCATACCAAAGAAAACTAGAATCATATTCAAATGCAAGTTATTTCGAATGCTCATATGTTCTCCGCCTGTGACTGAGATATACATTGTTGTGGTGTGTCTGCATTTTTTGCTTCTTGAACAAATTCCAATGTTGTTGGGTGAAATGTTAATACTAGTGATCAACTTTTGCACCAGAAACTAACTCTATGCTAATGTATCGTCTGATAACTTTAAAAACTTAGTGTTTTTAAACAAAACTGAAAATAAGGATATTGTATATAATTATGCCATAGCAGTGATTGCTAATATGTTCCAGGCCTATCTTTTGAACAATAATTTTTTGAAACCCATTTTAGAAGAATTGGTTGCACAGGCCATGACATGGATCTCAGATTCACGCTGGTCTTATTTGTTTTGTTGGTTCTTAAAGTTGAACATCTTGTGTTATATCCTGTTTTACAACGTTAATTTTTTAAACCATCTGAAATCTGACATAAATGCACTCATAGCTAATAGAATACATGCCTTTGGATATAAAAGAATGCTTGTTGATTTGGGAGTTGATTTCTTCCTCCTTTCTTTTTTCAACAGGCTTTGTAAGATCTTGATCTTGAACATGACCTATGATAATGAATCCATCCGTTATGAACGTGATCTGCTTTGGATTGGTTCGGATGGCTTCTGCCCGTGAAAATTTGTTTGCTGGTGGATACTCTGTTTGTTGCTGTCGGGTTGCTCGACCTGTTCTAGTTCCAATTCCTTTATAGAATATGCTATTTGTACAAATTCAAACAAGAGGACTCGATTTATACATTTTTTGTTGTGTATCCAAAATATTAATATGATCCTCGTGGGTAGCAGTTGCTCTATGCTCCGCTATTCTGTATTGACCAGTAGATTGGCTTCGATCAAGGCTAAGCTCAATTTGTCTAATTACTATACTGATCTTTTCATTCTCTTCGCTTGGCCGGGGTTGGTGGTGAGTATGCGCATTGGTTTGGATTGGATCTGGTTTAAACTATTCCCCTTGAAGAAAACCTCAAATCACCAAATTATTATGAACTTTGTTAAATTGAATAAATATTATAAGATGGATCCAATTTCCATTTTAGCCTCTATTTATAAGCTAAGGCAAAGAAACAATCCCTTAAAAATCAAATCGACAGGTATAAGAGAGCTTTGCTCGTGGCAAGGTAAGAGAAACAATCCCTTAAAAATCCGCAAAGCCAAGTTTTATTTAATTTTGGTCATGGTAAACATTAAGTTCAGAAAAGTTTTTTAAACTCGATGGGTTGCGTGGTCCTGAGCTATATCGAAACTGCAAAGCGCAAATCCGAACATAGAAATCAAGAACTAAGTAGATCTCCCTATATGTGCAAATGAAGATCGCCTTCAGGAACTGTCGGGGTATGGGGAAAAAGAATTTATGGACCGATCACAAAATTACATTCCAAAATGAATTTATTGATATGATAATTTTGGCTGAAACCAAAACAAACATTGAACCTATTAAGTATTGCTGGCGTAGTGCTGGTTTCGACAATTGTTTCTTTATTCCTTCTGTTGGAAGAGCGGGTGACCTGTGCCTTCTCTGGAGAGAATATAGATTCATTAATGAAAAGATCAAGATCATCTTGTCGGGTGAGAGTTTTGTGGTTATTGAACATTGGAATAATGAAATGAATTTCTTTTGCAATATAATCTTTATATATGCCCCCCTATGGAGAAATATAAGGAAAATTTTTGGAAAGAAATTATAAGTATATCTAAAAATCTAAATAATCCTTCTATGATTATGGGTGATTTTAATGACTTAATTGACGTGTCTGATAAAGATGTGGCGTGCTTCCCTTGTAATAGCAGGTTTCTAAGAATCAACAATGTAATACAAGAATGTAATATGACAAACATTATTTCTAGAGGTAACGAGTTTACCTGGAGGAAAAGGAGAGAAGGTGTTGTTAATATATTCGAGAAATTAGATAGAGCTCTAACACACTTCGAAATTGTTAATAAATACAACCAGATCCATATTTGGAACCATGCTTTCACCTCTTCTGACCATTGCATGATCTCCTATAAGTCAAACAAAGCAAAAATATAGGAATAAACCCTTTAGATATGAGATGATGTGGAATGAGCGTAAATACTGCAAATCTATTATTAAACAAGCATGGCGTATCCATGTCCCCGGCACTCTTATGTTCAAACTGTGCAGGAAAATTAACCATACCAAAGCAAAACTTAAAATATGGAGCAAGAACAGCTTCAGAAATATAAATAAACAAGTCAAGAAAATATATTTTGATATTGAGAATCTTCAAAATGCAAATTATAGAAACTACAATCAAGCGCGTGAGGCTAAGATTTCTAGATTAAATAAAAAGAGAGAATGCTTAATTGATTATCAACAAAAATATTGGAAACAAAGAGCAAAATCCACAGATTTTGAAAAATGAGATAAACATACGAAATACTTTCATTGAAAAGTGACAGGTAGAAGAAATAGAAAATTAATCAATCGAATTAATTGTAGCGACGGCCTTTGGGTTAGTAAGGAGGAAGATATCCACAAAGAATTTATAAGAGATTATAAGAATCGTTTTAAGGCATTTGGAGGAAATCTTATTTTGTGCGAACAATTCCTCCAAGTTATCTCGAATGAAGTCTCGGTGGAAGATAACAATATGCTAACAAAATTTTTTTCGAATAGCGATATCAAGAAGGCTGTTTTTGATATAGGGAGCGAAAAATCTCCGGGGCCTGATGGGATGTTGGCTGGATTTTTCCAGAAACATTGGGAAGTGGTTGGGCAGGATGTGTGTAAGGCCGTTAAAAGCTTTTACCATTCTGGCAAGATTCTAAAACAAATTAACCACACCTTCATTACCCTTATTCCGAAAAAAGATAACCCTCTCACTACGAACAATTTTAGACCTATAAGCCTTTGTTCAACGGTTTATAAAATTATAGCTAAAATTATTGCAGCCAGACTAAAAGTTGTCTTACCTAAATTGATTCATCCTCTTCAAAGTGCTTTTGTCCAAGACAGAGCAATCCAATATAATATTTTAATTGCACATGAGATTTTCCATGGTTTTAGAACTAAAAAAAGGAAAGGAGGGTTATATGGCAATAAAATTGGACATGAAAAAAGCGTATGATAGAATCGAATGGGACTTTATCCAGGCTGTTTTAACTAAATTTGGTTTCAATGATAAATTCATAAACTGGATTATGGAATGCATTACTACAGTGTCGTATTCAATCCTAATTAATGATATCCCGTCGGAATTAATTTTCCCTTCCAAAGGGTTGAGACAAGGTGATCCAATCTCGCCTTTGCTCTTTAACCTTGGAGCGGAGGTACTTGCACGAAATATCCAGAGAGGATGCAACCTAAACAATAAATCCTTAGGCTTTTCAATTTCTAAACAAGGAAGCCTTATACCTTTCTTGGCCTTTGCGGATGATGTGATTATCTTCGCAAAAGCATCGGTGGGTGCTGGCTCAAAGGTTCTAGAGATTATAAATGGATATTGTCAAATTTCTGGACAAAAAATTAATCTTCAATCTGCATTCCAAACATCTAAAAACGTAGATAATAGTATGAAAAATAGTATTAAGAATTGCATGGGTATTGATAACTCTCCATGTCTAGAAAAATATTTAGGTTGCCCGATCATCAACAATAGAGTAAATAAAAACATCTTTTCGGATGTCATTTCTAAGTCAAGACAACAATTAACCAAATGGAAAGCTTCTTCCCTTTCCCAAGAAGGAAGAAATACGCTTATCAAAGCTAATATGAACGCTAAACCAAACTATATTATGCAATGCTTTATGCTTCCATCTATTATACATAAAGAACTGGACCAAATTAATAGGAACTTTTTCTGGAATAAAGGACCAGGTTATCATCCTCTCATTAGCTGGGATAAAATTTCTAGACCCAAAAAATTCGGAGGCACATGAATTAGAAAAGTAGAAGATATGAATAAAGTCTTTCAAATGAAATTGTTATGGAAAATTTTGAACGAGCCTGATAACATTTGAAAGGATCTTTACTGTGGAACTATAAGATTAATCAGAACACATCTTGGCAATGGAAAAACTTATGAAACTAAGACCCGAATTTGAAGTAGGGTTTAGATGGAATGCTGGTGATGGTAGCTCTGTCAATTTCTGGAAGGACAAATGGCTTTTGACCAAACCCTTGTTAGAGCATGTGGTTAATAACGAGCCAGATAACTTAGAGCTTATAGTTAAAGATTATATAAATGAAAATAAGTGGGATGAAAAGAAACTTAGAGAAGAAGTGGGGAGTCTTTTACCTGTGGGTATCTTAGTCTCCATTTTATCCTATCAACTCCCTATTACTTTCATTCGGGATCGTCTCTACTGGACCTCGGATGAAGGGAAAACTATACAACTAAAGCAGCTTTGAAGGCTATTTATGAAAAAAAGGGATTGAGGAGTGTGAGAATGAATGGATTTGGAATTTAGACCCCATGCCAAAAGTTAAAAATTTCCTATGGAAATTATCTATTAATGGTTTACCTACAAAAGAAAAATTAGAAAAACAAAGAGTAGTTGTTCCTATGACCTGCTGCCTTTGCAACCACCAATTCGAATCCGCTGATCACCTATTTTTTAAGTGTCATTTCTTGAAGAACTCCCTCTCCAACCTGTGATTAAGGAGTCCTTGAGAAGAAGCATTGAGGCAAGTGATAAAATCTCCGCGAGAATTTTATGGTTATGAACTAATATGCCTGAAAATGAATTCGTTTATCTAGCCTTATTTTGGTGGCTCCTTTGGTTTACCAGAAATTAGAAAATTTTCAACAACAAAGATCCAGAAAATATTGACCTAAAAGTTAGAAATCAAATCATGGAATGGAATAAAGTAGTAAGTAAAACGTACAAGAATACAGTGAAATTGAGAACTAATAATAAAAAAACAAAAAATATTAGTTGGGCCAAACCTGAGAATGGGTTCGTAAAAATAAATTTTGATGGAGCTAAAAAAGCAAATGGGGATTCTGCATATGGATTCATTATCCGAGATCATTTTGCTAACAAGATCTCTCTTGGCTTTGGGCGTTGTGGTAACATTTCTGCTCTTCATGCTGAAGCATGCGCGCTAAGAGAAGGTATGGTCGCAAACTTTGATCTTGGATTTGAGAACATTGAAGTTGAGGGTGATTGTCTAGTGTTGATCAACTCAGTCAATAGAGTCTGGAAACCTCCGTGGGATTTAGACCTGATTTTGTCTGACATTTCTTCTATTTTATTGGGTTTCTGTCAGGTTAGAGTTAGGCATGTTTTTAGAGAAATTAACGGAGTTGCAGATGCGCTGGCTCAGCTTGGTTTTGGTGATCCGTTGGTGGTCAGTTCTTCCTCCGATCTTGTGAAGGAACTCATCCGGAAGGATGCTGTAGGATGGAGAGTCTCGAGGAGATGATCTTTTCCTAGTTGCTTACCGTGTTTGTAAAAAAAAAAAAAAACTTGAATCATCAACTTTAATATAGTTTTTTAATAAATTAATTGATAACAAAGGATTTCGTATTAGTCGTTGATTTCATTGAGGTCCTTTCTTCTAGGGTTGGAAACCGCTATCGTCACCGGGCAAGGCGTCTTCGCCGCCGTCACTAGAGAGGCTAAAACCCTAGTAGAAGCAATTGAAGACTTATGATATTTTGGCCTATGATTTGATCCTCGATATCGCCGCCGTTACGGGGAAACCTCCCCTCACCCAACTATACCTACATTGGGTCTTTTCTTCTTTGCTATAGCCAAGCTTGGTCGCCGGCAACCTTAAAATCTCTGAGAGGGAGATAAATCGCAATTGTTATTCGGAACTATTTAGTGTCCACACGGCCACACCATTGTGTGTATTTTTGTATGAAATAATATTTGTTATGCAACAATTAGTTGTTTAATTACTAAATCTTTCATTTATAGATTTTTTTAATATAAATTCTTGCAATTAATAAATCATCTATTTAAAATTCAATATTTAAAACATAAGCTTTAATGAAGATTTAGATCGTAAAAAAAATCGTAACAACCTAAATAAATAAATAACAATCTTGTAATTTGTTAGTAGTGACAATTTTGTAATATATGTGCCATTGTTGTAAATTAAATGATAAATTGTTGACGTGGACAACTTTAGAAGTTGACAAAATGAGCAAAATGTGAGCAATTTTAGTAGTATATATAGATTTGGAGAGGATGATGGCCGGATTTAGGTTCATATTCATCAAAGCATTAGAGAGTCATACGTGATTAGTGAGGAAATTAATTAGCTTTTTTGTGGTATATGTTTTGGTATCCGTTTTCAAATATATGTTTTAGATATTTGATTTTGGGTGTATTTTGGATATTAGATTTCGGGTATATATTTTGGGTATAAGGCTTTGGGCATTGAATTTCTAGTATAATAAAGATTATATATTATGTTTCGGGTATTATAACTGTAGTATAAAATACCGGTATAAGGTATTGAGTATTACGATTAAGAAATATCTATCTATATATCTATAAAATATATAAAGTAAGGTTTTTGCCTAATAAATTACTCCATTAACTGTGGTAATAATTATAATTATACAATATAAGTTAATAAAACTAATCACAAAACATTGCATATAGCTTATTGGTAGGAGTTAATCGTTAGAACTCATACATCACATGTTCAAACCTTGGTGATAGGCCGCTCTCTTTATAGCAATTTGTTAATCTCATAAATACGACAAATATACAGGGACACGGCAAGACACGGTTCGGACATGGTCAAATATGATCCGACGCGGTCAAGACACATTTCAAAGGTAGGGCACCACATGGTCAAATATGATCCGACGCGGTCAAGACACATTTCAAAGGTAGGGCACCGCGATGACACATATTTTGTCCGGTCAACACACGGTAAACGAAAGTTTTCTTTATTTTAAGACTAAAAAAATGAAAAGTCACGGCTTGGACATGGTCAAATATAATACGACGCGGTCAAGACATGTTTCAAAGGTAGGGCACCGCGATGGCACATATTGTGTCCGGTCACCACACGGTAAACGAAAGTTTTCCTTATTTTAAGACTAAAAAAATGAAAAGCAATTTTTTAAAAATAAATTTACAAAAAAATTGATTTACTGTAATATTTCTTCTCTCATCTTTTCGGACTAAAACTAACTCCATATGGCCACCTGCTAGATTGTGGTTGCCAGAAGTAGGGATGACAATTTCATCCGCATCCGATGGATGTCCAAAACTCACCCCGAAAAAACGGGTGAAAACCCGTTAACATGCGGGTGAGACTCGGGTGACGGGTGCAACGGGTGATGGAGCAGGTCGGATATGGGTGAGCATCTCAGGAGTCATCACCCGACCCATCATCCGACCCACCACTAGTATCCATCACCCGCACCCATTATCCGCACTCATAACCCATTCTATTTATATATATATATATATATATATATATATTAATGATATAATATTTCATGGCTAAAATATCTTTTAATATAAATAATTTTAATACCTAATAATATATGTTTACATTAAAATTTCATGAACTCTATATTTAATAATCTTTTGTTATTTTATTTGTCTTTATGACCTTAGCGCCACTACTAATGTCCATGTTCCATAAATTTTAAGGAAAAATTTATTTTTGTAACATAAAATTTTTTGTTACTAAAGAAGTCTAGTCATATATAGTGTGACAACATTGATATTATGATGAGAGTTAAAGACAATTTTGTGTAAAGCTACTTGCTTTAACGATTTATATATTTTCAATTTTGGTTCATTTTATGTTTTGGAGGGATGTAAGATATTTCAGATTTATATTTTTGTTTCAATCATATTAGTTGTTAAGACTTAAACCCGATTAAATCGTATATTTAATTTACCTTGCACAATTTCACTTTGTTTAAAATTTTGGTTGAAAACTAGCTTTAAAAAGGCTTAAATTTCATCCAAAAAACCCCGATCCACCCGTTCACCCGGCGGGTATGGGTCGAGTGATGGGTCAGGTGAAGATTTTAGGTGACGGGTCGGGTGATTGAAGTAGTACATCTACCCATCATCCGACCCATTGCCATCCCTAGCCGGAAGCAGGCCACCAATATTCTTCCTCCTTCTTCGGTTCTAAGGTTGAAATGTTATTATTCCACCGGCACACTCTCTTCTCCATTCTTTTTGTAATTTCATAAATTCATTTTGGACATTTGGATACTAATTTACTGTGTAAAATTTCTTTGTTTAATGTTAAGTGTGTTCAAATTTATAAATTTTTATTATTATTTTTCTTGGTTGATTATGTTGTTCGGTTGTTAATTTACAAAATTGATCGTTCGTTCTTCATTTTTGAAACTAAGTATGTTCATTTCTACGTCTTATAACACTACAATGGTTGTTTCTAAGATTTTGTTTCGGTTATTTTGTTAACATGTTAATGTTTGTATCTACTCACATATCATTGGATTTTTTACAGAGAGGCAGGGTGATTGCTTATGCGTCTCGACAGCTGAAGACGTATGAGGAGAACTACCCGACTCATGATCTGGAGTTGGAAGCGGTAGTTCATGCACTGAAGATCTGGAGACATTACCTGTATCGTGCTACGTGTCAGATCTTCACATACCATAAGAGTCTGAAGTATATTTTCACACAACGGGAATTGAATAACTGCTAGCGTAGGTGGCTCGATCTGATCAAGGACTTTGATTTAGAGATCCTGTATCATCCAGGGAAGGCGAACGTTGTCGCCGACGCCCTGAGCAGGAAGACCCCTTGAGACCAGGCGATTGCGAGAGTGACAGTTCAGCAGCAGTTACAGAGGGATCTGATCTGGCTAGAGTTGGACATCAAGTTTCCTGATGAGGATGCCCGGCTGAGTACTTTAGAGGTTCTACCTGATCTGTTGGGTGAAATCCAACAGAAGCAGGAGACCTGACCGACCTTGATGAGGATCAGAGAGCGGATGTCTTGGGATGAGGTACCATAGTTTCTGTTGGGAGCAGATGGAGTATTGAGACGCCGTGGTCGCGTCTGTGTACCTGCTGATACAGAGCTGAGACAAGATATTACAGGAGGCTCACTGTACACCTTACTCGGTACATCCAGGTACGAGTAAGATGTATCAGGATCTGAGACGTTTATATTGGTGGGGAGGTTTGAAGCCCGATGTGGCCAGATTTGTGGCACAGTGTGCGACCTGCCAGCAGGTCAAGATCGAGCATTTCAGACCTGGAGGTGAGCTCCATCCACTTCCTGTTCCACAGAGGAAGTGGGAGGACGTCACCATGGATTTTGTGACTGGATTGAGGTTGAGCCGGAGTTTTGATGCTATCTGGGTTATTATGGACAGATTGACGAAGACGGCACGTTTCATTCCTATTAGAGAGACGTGGCCGGTGAGCAGATTAGTTGAGGAGTACACTAGGCAGATAGTGAGACTCCATGGTGTAATGAGGACGATCGTCTCAAATAGAGATGGACGATTTACCTCGATATTCTGGCAGCAGATTCAGACTGCCCTGGGGACGAGTTTGCACTTCACGACTGCATTCCATCCTCAGACAGATGTTCAGTCAGAGAGGACCATTCAGACCTTGGAGGATATGTTGCAAGCTTGTGTGTTGGATTGGGGATAAGTGTGGACGGATCATCTTCTACTTGTTGAGTTCTCATACAACAACAGCTGGCATGCATCTATTGGGATGGCCCCATATGAGGCACTGTATGGATAGAGATGTCGTACCCCGTTATGCCGGAATGAGTAGAGCAGTGTCAGTGGTTTCCGGATAGGAGACGTAGACCTCTAGAGTTCAGAGTTGGAGTCCATGTGTGTCTGAGAGTGTCTCCGACACGAGGTGTTAGGCGTTTTGGCATTAAGGAGAAGTTGAGTCCTCGATATGTCGGACCGTTCGAGATTCTGGATTGGGTTAGTAGTGCAACTTACAAATTAGCCTTGCCTCCGAGATTAGAGGGTGTTCACCCTGTATTTCATGTGTCTCAGTTGAGGGAGTACATACCAGATCCGAGACACATCGTGAGCTTTGATGATTTAGTGGTTGAGCCGGACCACACCTTTGTTGAGCACCCTATTGCAATCCTAGAGCGAGGTATGAGACGCCTGCGTTCGAAGGACATTCCTATGCTGAGGATACAGTGGTCGAGACGAGGACCCGAGGAGGCTACATGGGAGACTGAGGATAGTATCCAGAAACTATCCAGAGTTCTATGCCGAGATAGATGCACCAGTAGGATCGCCGAGTATATCTTAGTACTATCTTGGTGAGTCTTATGTGCTTATATGCTTATATGCTATGATGTGTTTATTTCATGCTAGCTTTGATGTGATTATGATCTTATTAGATCCTGTTGTGCTAGTATGACTGTTGTTTATAGCTGGAGATGGTTCTTTCCTCCATGCTATGGTGTTATGATAGGTTTAGCTGGAGATGGTTCTTTCCTCCATGCTATTTTGATGGACGTAGTAGTGTTGGAGATGTTCTTCCTCCATGCCTTTCTGTTATGTGTATGATACGGCTAGAGATGTGATTCCTCTATGCCTTGTGATGTGTTTATAGCTGGCTAGAGATGGTTTCTCTAGGCCTTGGGTAGTGTTTTGATGCTGGAGTTGATGCATTCCTCCATGCTTATGTTGAGGTTATAGAGAGAGTTGTACCTCGGCTTATGAGTCCGAGTGGTTTCCTGACTTTGCAAGTTTCGGGACGAAACTTGTTTTAGGGGGGTGAGATGTAAGAGCCTTAGTCTTTCGGACGGAGATTGGACCTTAGCCGAGATTAGCTTTGGCCGAGTTTAGCCTTTCCGCACCCGCGGGCATGACTGCCGCCCCTGCGGGTTTCCGCCCCTGCGGCTCAGGGAACCGCCCCTGCGGTTTCCGGCGGCTGTAGGCGGTTTTGTTGACTCCTTTAACCCGTGCTTTACCCTTTGCTTACTTCTTCCTTTCCCTTGTCTGATCAAGGGTTTCTTCTTCACTTCTCTTCCTCAGTTCCTACGTCCTTCTTGCTTCTTCATCCCTTCCTTTGATCTTGTTATTGTTCTCCTTGGAGTTTTGCTTGAAAGTTGTGTTTTGTGGTTGTTGTTGATGTTGGAGGTGTGTATGCTGAGCTTGGAAGCCAGCTACTGATGTGTGTGACCTCTCCCTGCAGCCTAGGACCTTCAATAGTGGTGAGTTTTTGCTTCTTCTCCTTCTCTTCTTCTTTGATTCCATCTCTTTAGCTTAGGATTAGATGTTTGGACGAAGGATGATGTTGGAATGTGTATGTTGTTGCATGTGTCTAAATTTGGATGAGAGAAGACGTGATTTGATCACGTGAAGAGCCGAAGAGAAGCCGCGGGTTCACGTTCTGCACAGACGCCGCCCCCACGCCTAGAAGCCGCTGCCCCTGCGGAAGCTGTGCCGCAGCGCCAGCGCCAGCACCAGCGCCTTGCCTGCGTTGCCTGCGTCCCGTGTCACCACGCCTGAGGCTTATCCCTGCCGCGCCTAAGGGTTACTTGTTCCGCTCCTGCGTCCCTTGATCACGCAGGTGCGTATTGTTCCGGGACTACCCATAGTTGGGTAGCTCCTTTTCTTTCCTAGTATGAGGGAACTAGTACCATGCTAGGTATCGGTTTATGATGAGTATGATATAGATATGCCGGTTACGGCTTTGAGGTTTACGAGTTGGACATGATCCTTATGGATCCCTTGGGTCTAGGTGTGACCCTTCGTGTGATAGGAGTTTGATATATATATGTATGCCTTGTATAGGCCGTGTTGTCCTCCAGTTTGGAGTGGACCTGAGTGAGAGCTGATTGTAGTGATACGACTTCCGAGATTGAGGTAAGTCCATAGGACTTACTTAGCTACTATCCTTATATTGGATGTATGCATGAGTGGTGTTTGTTATATGCTTTGTAGCATGCGGTATGGTTCATTACCGTCCTATATTATATTGACCGCACATTGTAGTGGCCGTGATAACCTTTCCCTTTTATCCCGTAGTGGAGTGTGGGAGGTTCTCTGTAGTCAGGCCAGATCTGGTATACGGGAAGAACTCTCACCACTCCCTTAGGGTACACGGGAAGTGTGCCGATACTACTCCAGCTGGCTAAAGCACCCAGAGGAGAGGATTATATTCCTCGTGTCACGTATATTCATATACATCTATTATACGATTGAGTGTTGGACTTATTAAAGATAATAAACCGGGTAAATGTGTGATATCATTATGATGTGTTAATATTATTGATATGTGCTTGTGCTCTAGCATCTTCTTATATATGTGTATAGTTAGCTAACGGTTTTATACCGTGTTGTAGATCCTTTGCAGGTTAGGAGAGCTGCAGAGTGATCCAGAGGGGTGATCTGCTGAGGGTTCCGTACATTGGGCGATGTCGTGGGTTTTTGGGTTGTTATTATTGTATGGATTTCTGTTTGACTTTGTACTCAGCAGTACTCTGTATCATCCTTTTGATATGTATATATATATCAATTTTATGTATTGTTTTAATCTATTGGTGCCTTGTTGTAAGATTTAGTGAACTTGTTATCAGGCTAGGGTCAGGATCCATTGTTAGATCCTAACCCAGTAGCACCTCGAGTCCTACGGATTTTGGGTGTTACAATGCAAACATCCGATATAGGGATGGTAGCTACGTAAGTCCTATGGACTTACCTCAACCTCAAGATATCCTCAACCACGGTCAACTCCAATCCGGAGAACAACACTGCTTAATAACAAGACATAAAGAGATATCACATCTCCTATCAATCAAAGTGGTCACACCTAGACCCTAGGGATCCATAAGGATCATATCCGACCTATAAACCTCAACAACCAACTAAACCTCAAAGCCATAACCGGCACATATTGATATCATAATCATCATCAATCTATCCTCATACACACACCTAGCATGCCACTAACCCACTCATACTAGGAAAGGAAAGGATCCATACCACTCTAGGTAGGTCCTGCACAAGACGCACCTGCGTGACAGGAAGGACGCAGGGGCAAAGCACTAGGAGGCGCAAGGGCGGCGGCACTCCCACGCAGGGGCGGTGGCACAAGTGGCGCAGGGGCGGCTCACAGACGACGCAGGGGAGACTCACAGTGCAGAAGATGATTCCCGCCTTCTCTTCGGTTCTTCACTCAATGATTTCATGTCTTCAGCATCCAACAGCCATACACATACATATATATACATATAGACATCAACATGTATGCCTAGGAGATCCAATCCTAAGCTAAAAGAGAAGGAAAGGAAGAAAAGAAGGAAGGAAGAAAGAAAGAAAGAGAGAAAGAAGAAGAAAGAACTTACCATTGATGTGATCCTAAACAGAAGGAAATGATCAACACCAACACCTCAGCTGGCTCTCAAAGCTCAGCATCAACATCCAACATCATCATCAACCAAACCACACAACAACTCTCTTGCAAACCAAGGAAAAAACAAGAAGAAGATCAAAGGAGAAGGAAGGAGAGAAGAAGAACGTGAGGCAGTTGAAGAAAGAATGAAACCCTTCATCTTGAAGCAAAGGAAATGGTTAAAGGGAAAGAGAAGAGTAAAACATGGTCAAGAGTAAAAAATGCCGGCTGCAGCCGCAGGAAACCGCAGGGGCGGACTCCTTGAGCTGCGGGGGCGGAATACAGAACTTACGCAGGGGCGGCCCTCTGGACCCGCAGTGGCGGCTAACCCTAACTCAGCACCTAAAGACTAAGGCTCTTACATCTCACCCCCCTAAAAACAAGTTTCGTCTCGAAACTTGTGAAATCCCAAATCCTGTCAGACCCATATGCCGGGGTATAACTCTCTCTATCGGAGACATCACATCTCTGCTCATAAGGTATCAACCTATATCACTCTATAACCTCAAACACAGGCATGAAGGAAATCATCATCTCCAACAACAAGATCACTATACTATCCAAGGCATAGAGGAAAACCATCTCTAGCCGTATCATACTGATAACATAAGGGCATGGAGGAAAAACATCTCCAGCGAAACTATGTCCACCAAGGCTAGCATGGAGGAATAGCCATCTTCAGCTAAACCCTAATCGCATCTCAATAGCATGGAGGAAAGAACCATCTCTAGATATAATCATCAATTGCGCTAGCACATCAAGGTCTAATAAGATAATATATCACATCATATCTAGCACGACAATAAACACATCATAGCACATAAGCACATAATCACAACACTCAACAAGATAGCACTAAGATCTACTCATCGATCCTACAGGTACATCTATCTCGGTGTAAAACTCTGGATAGTTCCTCTAAATACTATCCTCAGTCTCCCATGTAGCCTCATTAGGTCCTCGTCTCGACCACCAAATCATCATAACTCACCATGTGCCTCGGATTTGTTATATACTCCCTCAGCTGAGACACATGAAACACAGGGTGAACACCCTCTAATCTCGGAGGCAAGGCTAATCTGTATGCTGCTCCCCCAACTCGATCCAGAATCTCGAACGGTCCGACATATCAGGGGCTCAACTTCCCCTTAATGCCAAATCGTCTAACACCTCGTGATGGAGACACTCTCAGTCACACATGGGCTCCTACTCTGAACTCTAGGGTTCTACGCCTCCTATCTGCATATGACTTCTGGCATCTTTGTGCAGTCAGCATCCTCTTTCTAATCAATCGATGCATGCCAGCTGTTGTTGTACGAGAACTCAACTAGTAGGAGATAATCCGTCCACACTTGTCCCCAGTCCAACACACAAGCTCGCAACATATCCTCCAATATCTGAATGGTCCTCTCTGACTGACCATCTGTTTGAGGATGGAATGTAGTCGTGAAGTGCAAACTCGTCCCCAGGGCAATCTGAATCTGCGGCCAAAATCTTGAGGTAAATCGCCCATCTCTGTTTGAGACGATCGTCCTTGGTACACCATGGAGTCTCACTATTTGTCTAGTGTACTCCTCAGCCAATCTGCTCACTAGCCACGTTTCCCGAATAGGGATAAAACGTGCCGTCTTCGTCAATTTGTCAACTACAACCCAGATGGCATCAAAGCTCCTGCTCGATCTCAAACCAGTCACAAAATCCATGGTGACGTCCTCCCACTTCCACTGCGGTATAGGTAGTGGATGGAGTTCACCTCCAGGTCTACAATGCTCGATCTTGACCTGCTGACAGGTTGCACACTGTGCCACAAATCTGGCTACGTCGGGCTTCAACCCTCCCCACCAATATAAGCGTCTCACATCCTGGTACATTTTACTCGTACATGGGGGCACTGAGTAAGGTGTACAGTGAGCCTCCTGTAATATCCTCTGTCGTAGATCCGCATCAGCGGATACACAGACGCGACCGCGGCGTCTCATCACTCCATCTGCTCCTATGGAGAACTGTGGTGCCTCACCATGGAACATCCTCTCTCGAATCCTCGTCAATGTCGGGCAGGTCCCCTTCTTCTGTTGGATCTCACTCAACAGATTAGGGAGAACCTCTAAGGTACTCAACTGAGCATCCTCATGAGAAAACTGGCTGTCCAACTCTAGCCAAGCCAGATCTCTCTGTAGTTGAGGCTGAACTGTCTGTCTCGCAATCGTGTTCTCTCGAGGTGTCTTCCTACTCAAGGCGTCAGCGACAACGTTCGCCTTCCCCGGATGATACAAAATCTCCAGATCAAAGTCCTTGATCAACTCAAGCCACCTACGCTGGCGATTATTCAATTCCCGCTGCGTGAAAATATACTTCAGACTCTTGTAGTCTGTGAAGATCTGACATGTAGCACCATACAAGTAATGTTTCCAGACCTTCAGTGCTGAATTACCGCTGCCAACTCCAGGTCATGAGTCGGGTAGTTCTCCTCATACGTCTTCAACTGTCTAGACGCATATGCAATCACTCTGCCTCGCTGCATCAACACACATCCCAATCCTAGCTTGGATGCATCACTGTAAACCACAAAATCATCTGTGTAACACCCCAAATCCGCGGGACTCAGGATGCTACGGGCGAGACCTCACAATGGGTCCCGACCCTTAGCCTGACAACAATTTCACCGGACCTTTCCAACAAGGCACAAATAAAGGCAAAACTCAAAATCATTTATAATGTATGCGAGAAACTGAAAAGGAAAGATACAAGGTGGAAACTCAGCCGAGTCCTCAAAACGACATAACTCCATTAAGAAAACCAAAACCGTACAACATAAACCAACAACACAACACATATCCCAAAAACGTCCCCGTCCTATAATGTACGGAGACCCCGACTGTTCACTCCTCCACCTCACTCGGCGGCGTCTCTAACCTGCAAGGCATCTACATGAACGGTTTAAAACCGTTAGCTCATATTCGAAGCATTAGAAAAGATGTGAAGGCACATGCACATATACATCGCATAACACATACATACTCCAAAACACACAAGTCCGGTTTATTATCTTTTTATTATTAAGTCGTATCCCGTTCTAATTCAACTTAGGTTTGTGACACGAGAACCACCGTGGTCTCGCCTCGGTCCCTACTTACCGGCAAGGAATGGTACTGATGCATCCGACCGTCTACCCGCCCGGGGTAGTCGCCGAGAACCTCCTAGACTCTCGCAAGAGCTAGGCAGATGATGTCACCGCCCGTTATCATACACTTGGGCCAAAATAATATAAAGTCGGTGGTCCTATTTACCGGTTTGGTTGTTTATAACATAAACAATAACACACACACCACCAACACACATCGATGCTAATTCGTAAAATACGAGCTAAGTAAGTATGGAGACTTACCTCGTCACCACACTCGACTCACAATACTCTCGCTTTCTTAGGGAGGAAGCCCACAACCTGCTCACAAGAGAATATACATATCAACACATGCTCACGCTCAAGAAGTCTTAGACTTCACTCTAGTGATTTAAGCAAGATCACTTAACCCTCAAGCTAGGAATGCATCCTAGGGTCCAAGGTACTCATCACACTCTCCGCACATGAAAGCAACTCACAACAGTTTATAACCTCACATGATCTTAAACCTCATCCAAGAAGAAACAAGCTAGCCTAGAAGGTCCATCATGCTCAAAACACTCGTAATCATCAACTACATCGAGCCTTAAGGGGTCCTAGGTTCACAACCACTAAGTGGCATCTCAAGCTACTCTAGATCCATCCTAGGCATGCTACTAACATGATACAACTACAAAACTAAGGAAGGAACGAAGAGGAAGGGAGAAGAGGAACCTACTGTCGAAGAAACGCAACCGCAAAGTCAAGCTGCGCCCCGGCGGAGCAGACGCCGCCCCTGTGGATCACTGGCGCCGCCCCTGCGGATCGTTGGCGCCGCCCCTGCGGCCCTCTAGATGCCAAAGATGACCATGACAGTTTAATAGCTTCCAAACATCTAGATGCCAAAGACCAAAAATTCAACAGAAAAGATGGAAAAATCGCGAAGTAGGACATAAATACAATCCCTGTAGCAACCTCGAATTACCTGTAGTGGTTTGAGGCGTAACTTTGAGATCATTTTCGATCTTGACAGTAATGTCTGCAGTATTAGCTGCTGCAAACGTAAGTGTAGAAGTAATCTGCAACAAAGGATAATGGTTACACATGGAACTTCAAAACTAGTGTCATAAAATAAGCATGTTATTTTATACTCCCTCCAATCTAAAATATAAAGAATTTTAACATTTGATAGTAGTTTATGATTTTATTATGTCCGTTCTTTTGGGAATAAAAAAAGTAAATCACACTATGTGATACATTTCTTAAAGATCAAGGAAATAAACTAGATATAACTTCTTTTTTTTTAGAAGTACTCAAATTTTCAAGTAGCGATTTAAAGATTCGTTTACAAAACAAGTATAATAGTCAACTTTCAGATCTTACACCAGACAACATAATGCCATCAACGGTCAACACCTTGAACCCAAAATGGCTAGCTAGTGCCTTCACCATTATTTCCTAATAAATCTCAAATCCCAATGCACTATTAGTGGGCTAAAAGACAGTGCAAGTGACACGGACCGCGCTTCTTAACCAATCCGGAAGCATCCGGGACGTTCGGGACGCTCGTAGAAGTCTCCGGAGATGGCCGGAAGACCCTAGAGAAATGCGGGACCATCTAGGCATGGCTAGAGCCTTGCGGAATATTCTCGATAAGTAGAGAAGCTTGTAAGGAGTTCTAGCCAAGAAGGATCCGGATTGTCCACGACTTGTCCAAATCCGGAACCTTCCTAGGAGGGGTGGCCTTGGGCTATAAATAGGGAGTGCCACCCCCTCATTTGCATCATCCAAGTTCCAAGCTCTCATCCAAGCATTGTAAAGCTCTCTTATAATACAAAGCTTTCTTTCCCACACAAAGCCTTCAAAGTTCTCTTAGCCATCGATCTTAAGTTATTTTGTTGGCAACATCGGGAATAGGCTGATCTTAGCACGACAAGGGGTCGAGACAAGCTAAGAGCTGCACGGTTTGGAGTTAGGGAAAACTCAGCCCGTGACAAGTGGTATTAGAGCCAACAACGTTCCAAAGGGAGGTTTCGATGGCTAGCCAAGGAGGCGTGTCGGAAGTCGTTGACGTGAGCAAGAAAGGCAAGAAGGCCGCAAGGGATGCATCAAGGGACGTGGTGTCAAGCACGGAGGCTAGGCTGGAGAAAGTCGAGTTGGCCGTGGGCGAGATGCGGGACTCCATCTTCGACGCCAACAAGCGGGTTGATGACGTCGAATCCACGATGGAGTCCTCTATTGAGGAACTCAAGGGAGAGTTCCAAGGGGCCATGAACGTGTCCCACAAGACCCTTGCCGCAGAACATGAAGTTCTCAAGGCCAAGTTTGAGGCGCTGACCGACAAGCTGGAGACGGTCATAAGGGAGTTAGCGGCATGCAAGACAGCTATGGGGGCTGGCCTTGTCGGAGTTGCCCCACTGCAGAAAGTGGACGCACCCAAACCAATGACGTTCAAGGGAAGTCGTTCCGCCAAAGACGTAGAGAACTTCTTGTGGGGCATGGAACAATACTTCCGCGTCACGGGGATCGCGGACGAGGAAAAGAAGGTAAGTACCGCTTCTCTATATCTCGGTGATATAGCTTTATTATGGTGGCGTAGAAGGACCTGCGAGAGGACCGGAGGGACCCCAATCACCACCTGGGTCGAGTTCTCGGCAGAGCTCAAGAAACAATTCTACCCCATCTATGCCGACGACGAAGCCCGGGCCAAGCTTCGCAGGCTCACTCAAAGAGGGACCGCCCGAGAGTACGTGAAGGAGTTCTCGGAGTTAATGTTGCAGATCTCAGACATGAACGAGAAGGAAGCCTTCTTCCAATTCATGGACGGGCTTAAGCCTTGGGTAAGACAAGAGCTTCACCGACAGAAGGTTCAGACCCTTACCGAGGCCATGACCGAGGCGGACTCCCTCATTGAATTCAAGAGCCAAGACCGAAGTAACTTCTCCCGTGACAAAGGAAAAAGTGGGGGAGACCAAGGACGGGGAAGGCCACCAAGACGGGACAATGACGAGTCATCCAAGGATTCATCCAAGGACTCGTCCAAGCCAAAAGACAAGGAGAGGTACACCAAGACCGACAAGGGCAAGAGACCAGCCGAGAGGCAACCCTTGAGTTGTTTCCTATGCGGGGAAAAGCACTTGATGCGCGACTGCCCTTCAAGAAACAAGTTGAGCGCCATCATAACACGAGAGGACCCGCCCGAGGACGATAAGCTGCGACTCGGGGCCATGATGCTTAACTCCATCAAGACTAAGCGGTTCACCAACAAAAGGGGACTTATGTTCGTAGACGCCATGGTAGGCGGCACTAAAGTAAGCGTGTTGGTGGACACCGGGGCCTCCGACATATTCATGTCCGAGGAAACATCAAAGAAGTTGGGGCTCGAGGTCACCAAGAGTCATGGATGGATCAAGACGGTGAACTCCAAGGAGTTTCTGACACTCGGGGTAGCACAAGGGGTAGAGCTATCACTGGGAGATTGGTCGGGCAAGGCCACGATTGAGGTAATCCCTCTAGACGACTATGACTTAGTCATTGGTTTAGCATTCCTCGATCGTATCAATGCTCTCCTTGTGCCCTTTGCCAACTGTATATGCATCTTGGACCCCCATCACCGTTGCATCGTGCCAGTATATCGGGAAAAGGGGCCAAGTGCTAAGGTAGTCTCGGCAATTCAACTTTCCAAGGGACTAAAGCGGGAGGAACCAACATTCTTGACAACTCTCAAGCTGGACGAGATACCATCCGGGGAAGACCCGACACCAGCTGAAGTCTGCCATGTCTTGGAAGACTTCAAGGACGTTATGCCGCCCGAACTTCGAAAGAAGCTCCCACCTAAGAGGGAGGTGGATCACAAGATCGAGCTCATATCCGATGCTCGACCACCCGCCCGAGCACCGTATCGCATGTCTCCGCCGGAGCTAGAGGAGCTAAGGAGACAACTTAAGGAATTATTGGAAGCCGGTTACATCAGACCGTCCAAGGCACCATATGGAGCACCCGTGTTATTCCAGCGGAAGCACGACGGGAGCCTACGCATGTGCATCGACTACAGGGTGCTCAACAAGCTAACCATCAAGAACAAGTACCCGATCCCGCTCATCGCAGACCTGTTCGATAGACTAGGGGAAGCTCGGTGGTTCACCAAGCTTGACTTAAGATCGGGATACTACCAAGTCAGGATCTCGGAAGGAGATGGGGAGAAGACCGCGTGCGTCACGAGATATGGGTCATACGAGTTCTTAGTCATGCCTTTCTGCTTGACAAATGCACCGGCAACATTCTGCACTCTCATGAACAAGGTACTCCAACCCTTCCTTGATCACTTTGTCGTAGTTTACTTGGACGACATTGTTATCTATAGCCGCACATTAGAGGAGCACGTGGAACACCTACGGCAAGTCTTCCAAGTACTACGTGAGCACGAGCTTTATGTCAAGAGAGAAAAATGCTCGTTCACTCAACAAGAGGTGCCATTTTTGGGACACATAGTCGGCAAGGGACGCATACGGATGGACTCTGCCAAGATCAAGGCAATCATGGATTGGGAATCGCCGACTAAAGTAACCGAGCTTCGCTCTTTCTTGGGGCTAGCCAACTATTATCGCCGCTTCATCCATGGGTATTCACACATCACGACGCCCTTGACAAACATGCTCAAGAAGGGGATATCTTGGGCTTGGAGCAAGGAGAGTCAAGAAGCGTTCGAACGGCTTAAGAAGGCAATGACCGAAGAGCCCGTGCTAGCCCTACCCGACTATGGGAAGCCGTTCGAGATACACACGGACGCATCAGACTATGCCATAGGGGGAGTCCTGATGCAAGAGGGACATCCGATAGCTTTTGAGAGCCGAAAGCTTAATGACACCGAGCGGCGCTACACAGTACAAGAGAAGGAGATGACGGCCATCGTCCATTGCCTAAGGACTTGGCGTCATTATCTCCTAGGGTCCAAATTCGTGGTCAAGACAGACAATGTGGCCACGAGCTACTTCCAAAGCCAGAAGAAGCTAACGCCCAAGCAAGCCAGGTGGCAAGACTTTCTTGCCGAGTTCGACTACGAGTTGGAATACAAGCCGGGCAAAGCCAACCTAGTCGCCGACGCTCTTAGTCGTAAAGCGGAATTAGCTGCCATCGGCCGACCGATAGGGACTTTGGAAGACCGCATCAAGGAGGGCCTTGACCATGATCCAACCGCCAAGAACCTAAGGGAATACGTCAAGGAGGGCAAGACAAGGCGGTTTTGGGTCGAACGGGACTTGATCTTCACCAAGGGCCAACGGCTATATGTGCCCCACTTTGGAGGATTAAAACGCGAAGTCATCAAAGATTGCCATGACTCCAAGTGGGCCGGACACCCAGGTATGCATCGTACCTTAGCCCTTGTAGAAGAAAAATATTATTGGCCGCAAATGAGGGACGACGTCGAGATATACGTCAAGACTTGTCTTGTTTGCCAACAAGACAAGGTTGAGCAACGACAACCTGCGGGACTCTTGGAGCCTTTGCCAATACCAGACCATCCTTGGCAAAGCGTTAGCATGGACTTCATAGTTGGTCTACCCAAGACGGACGGTTCGGGAGTATCATGGTGGTGGTAGACCGACTCTCAAAATACGCAACCTTCATACCGGCGACAAAGGAATGCCACGCAGAAGAGGCGGTCAAGCTGTTCATGAAGAACGTGGTCAAGTACTGGGGCTTGCCTCAATCCATCATCAGTGATAGAGACGGAAGGTTCACGGGGAGGTTTTGGACAGAGTTGTTCAAGATGCTCGGGTCAGACTTGAAGTTCACCACTGCCTTCCATCCTCAGAAGGACGGACAAACCGAGAGGGCTAACTGCTTGCTCGAGGTCTACCTTCGGCACTATGTCAGCGCATCACAAAAGGATTGGCCGAAGTTATTGGACGTTGCTCAGTTCTCATACAATTTACAAAGGAGCGAGTCTACGGGAAAGAGTCCGTTCGAGATCATCATGGGCTTCCAACCAAGTACGCCAAGTACCATCGCAACGGGATACACTGGACCAACACCAGCGGCGTACAAATTTGCCAAGGGTTGGCAAGAGGAGTTGGACTTGACACAAGCTTGCCTTGTCAAAGCCAACAAGAGGACGAAGAAATGGGCTGACCAACACAGGAGGGACATTGAGTACCAAGTTGGGGACTTAGTCATGGTCAAGCTCCACTTCATCATGCGGCACACCGGACTACACAAGGCATTGATACGGCGGTACGAGGGACCTTTCAGAGTTCTTAAGAAAATCGGGCGCACTGCCTACAAGCTCGAGTTGCCGTCCAAATTCAAGATACACCCCATCTTCCATGTGAGTATGCTCAAGCCTTACCACCAAGACATGGAAGACCCAACTCGGGGAGACGCTCAAAGGGCTCCAATGGGAGTTCGGACTTCTTTCGACAAGGAAGTCGAGGAGATCACGTCAGATTGGGTCGTCCGCGAGAAGTATCGGCGGCCAAGGCTCGAATACTTAGTGCGATGGAAGGGACTTCTTGAGGCGGAGATGACATGGGAACCGGCCGAGTCCTTGTGGCAATTCAAGGACAAGATCGAGGCATACGAGGCAATCGCAACGAGGACGTCGCGGGATTTAGTGGGGGAGGATGACACGGACCGCGCTTCTCAACCAATCCGGAAGCATCCGGGACGTTCGGGACGCTCGTAGAAGTCTCCGGACATGGCCGGAAGACCTTAGAGAAATGCGGGACCATCTAGGCATGGCTAGAACCTTGCGGAATATTCTAGATAAGTAGAGAAGCTTGTAAGGAGTTCTAGCCAAGAAGGATCCGGATTGTCCAAGACTTGTCCAGATCTGGAACCTTCCTAGGAGGGGTGGCCTTGGGCTATAAATAGGGAGGGTCACCCCCTCATTTGCATCATCCAAGTTCCAAGCTCTCATCCAAGCATTGTAAAGCTCTCTTATAATACAAAGCTTTCTTTCTCACACAAAGCCTTCAAAGTTCTCTTAGCCATCAATCTTAAGTTTTTTCGTTGGCAACATCGGGAATAGGCTGATCTTAGCACGACAAGGGGTCGAGACAAGCTAAGAGCCGCACGGTTTGGAGTTAGGGAAAACTCAGCCCGTGACACAAGTAGCTTAACCCCTTGGCTTGCATCCAATGCAAAATCATCAAAATATATAGACACAAAATATTTATTATAGTGAAGTAACTCTAAGACAAAATCTTTATATAGTGAAGTAACAGTAACGTAAAAGAGAAACCAAAATGTACTTCAGAAAATTGAACTTCACATGCTCTTTTAAATATTAGGTCTTTCCAAGAAACTCTATAGTCCAAGCAATAAGTTTACATGTCCAACTTCTTTGTAAAAATATTGCTAGTGTTAGTGCTTAGCTACTTATACTGTTGGTGATTCTTACATTATGTGAAGATGACCATGACAATTGTTTCAATTACAGCAGGATAACCATGATCATTAACCTAAAACTTTGATTTTGTGGAGGGTGATGGTTGATCATTATCATGATCACCTTGCAACTAAGATCAACCAAGTTGAGTGGGGCTTGGTGCCTATGAAACATCTTGATCATTCTCTTTCCAAGGCCATTTTATAGATCTTTTGTTTATCCAAGCCTTTGTTGTTATATAAACTAGTAGTAATTGTAAAATTAAGCTTACAAGATCGTCACAACAATCAATAACGTGACTTATCTTGAACCAAAATATTTACTTAGCTAACACTTACAGTAAGAGCAACCCGGAGTCCTCTATACTATGACTTGTTCTCTTTACTAATCTCCAACGCATAAAGAACCTCCTACAATTATACAAGAGAAATATATAATCTTCATTCCCAAATTAAGTAACATAAGAAGAGCTAATAGTTTTACCTTTCCCAATATGTCCCATAAGCCCTAGAACACTGATGAGAACACTTGTGTTTCGAAGGCAATATAGAGATTTGTTAAAGCATCATGAATCTTACCATCAAGCAATTCAAAAAGCCTTACTCTATCCTTCTAAACAAGTTCGAAGTCCATCATAAGGGACCATTTGAGCTGCAGATCGTAATGAACCATTAATTCTCCAAATCTCAGGTTTTTTGAAACAATTTTTGTTGCGAAGAACAAACCCGAGACCTTCAAATCGGCCACTGCCTTAAGCCCTCCCAACACTGTTGTATTTCATCAGAAATGGTACTTCCTCCATGGAAAAGTCACCTCTGATCACCACAAGAGGCTTTTCGAAGAGAGAGAAGAGTGTCGTCGCACACAACGGAAGTGGAGATCCCTCGCTTCCATAATCCTCCTCAGACCAAATCCGGGGAAATCGAGATATTTGTAACTGCACGGCAATGACTATGACTGAGTCGGCGAGGGCGCAAGTTCCGTCATCGAAGAGCAAGAATTGAGAATGAGATTGAAAGCTAGCGAGAGTGAGACGGTTGAAAGTGATTGTGAGATAACTGAGAAAACAAAAGGCCGGCGATGTTGAGATTGACAAAGGGACGAGTTTTGCCCTACCCATTAACTGAGGCCTCGAGCCCAAGATTTTTTTTGCTACAACACTAAACGCGGACGCAAATTATATCACTATTAGTGTCGGCATTAATGTGCCGACGCAAAATTTAGGACAATAAATCTTTTGCCGTCGCAAATAGGTGTCGCAAAATTAATTATTTTTTGTAGTGTTCGTCTTCGACTATGGATCCTTGGCTCCAATGTCCTCCTCTCCACGACCAAATCGAGCTAAGAACACATGCATGCAAGGATTTGAGGAAAAAGCTTCTCAAGAGCTTCATCCATGGCCATGGATTAAGGAGGGAAGAAGAAAAGGAAAACAACAATGAAGAGAAGAGAAGGAGAGGAATATGCTTACCAAACTAGATCTGATCTTCCTCCACTACAGTCCACAATCCAAGAGCTTCAAAAAAAATGGAAGAAGAGCAAAGAGAGAGAAGAGAGGAAGAGAGGAAAAATCTAACGTGAAAGAGAAGAGAGGAGAGAGAGATAGAGAGGGGACAAGAGCTGAAAAAGGTGGAGAGGGGATCAAGGGGTCAGCTGACCTCTTGTCACCTCACCTCGGAACGAGGGGTCGAAAATGACCTCTTGTCACCTCAGCTTGGAACGAAGGGTCGGAAAGCAAAAAAGGAAAAAACGACGAGTCGGCTCGTGATTTTAGGAATAAACCCCGGCACTCGGCACCTCGTGCCTGCGGGAAGATCTACAAAACACTCTAAGTCCGGAATAAAAATTCCGGGCGTTACAATCTGTGCCCTCCGGCTGTGCTAAGATAGAAGTGGAAGTCAAACGTCTCTTCAGCTCCTCAAAACTCTGCATACACTGCTCAGACCATACAAACCTGGTGGTCTTCCTCAGCAAACTCGTAAGTGGACGGGCAATCACAGAGAATCCCTCCACAATGCGTCGGTAATATCCGGCTAGGCCAAGAAAGCTACGTACTTCCTTGACGTTCGTCGGTGTCGTCCGTGCTGCCACTGACTCGATCTTCGCCGGATCAACCTTGATCCCCTCGGCGAAAACAATATGACCCAGGAATGCTACATCTGGCATCCATAACTCGCACTTAGAGAACTTAGCATAAAGTTCTCTATCTCGTAAAACTCAAAACACAGTACTCAGATGTCCTGCATGTTTCTCTCTGTTACGAGAGTACACCAGAATATCATATATGAAGACTACCACAAACTGATCCAGGAAGTCGATGAATATGTTGTTCATCAACTCCATGAAGACTGCTAGGGCATTCGTAAGCCCAAATGGCATCACTACAAACTCGTAGTGTCCATATCGGGTCCGAAATGCCGTCTTGTGCACATCGTGCTCTCTCACCCTCAGCTGGTGATACCCCGAGCGCAGGTCAATCCTGGAGAACACCGTTGCTCCCTGAAGCTGATCTAGCAAGTCGTCAATACGGGGCAATGGATACTTGTTCTTGATGGTCACCTTGTTCAGCTCTCTGTAGTCAATGCACAGTATCAACGATCCGTCCTTCTTCCGCACGAAGAGGACAGGTGCTCCCCACGGGGATACGCTAGGGCGGATGAAGCCCTTCTCATCCAACTCCTCGAGGTGCTTCTCCAACTCCAACATCTCTACAGGAGCCATACGATATGGGACCTTTGAGATCGGTCTCGTACCAGGCTCCAACTCAATGCCAAAGTCCACGCTCCTCTGAGGGGGCAAACTAGACAACTCAACAAATACATCTGTAAACTCGCAGACCACTAGGATATCCTCTAATGCTGGACTCTCCCCATCCTTCATGGCATAACACCAGAAGGCCTCACAACCCTGTGCGATCAATCTCACTACACGTACCGCGCTGATCGCCATGCCTGACTTCCCAAGGTCCCAACCTCTGAAAACCTCTATATGATCTAACTCAGTAGAGACTGTCACGGTCCTCCTACCTACATCTAATACCGCATGATGCCTATTCATCCAATCCATACCCAAAATGACTTCCTCATGTACCAACGGCATGACCAAGAAGTCAACAAGTAACACACGAGTCCCAACCCAAATTGGACAATCATATATCTCGCGGGTACCTCTGACCCTACTACCATTGGGTAACCCTATACTAAAGGGTATCCCCTCGGTCGTAACTAGACTCAACCCCTCAACGCATGAATCAGATATAAAGGAATGTGTAGCTCCCGTATCAAATAAAACGCTAACAGGTAAACCATGAATCAAAATGGTACCTGTAGCAGCCGGTGCAACTGGCTCCTCTACACTCCTCATCTCAAAAGCTCTACCCTATGCTCCTCTAGTGTCAGTGGTACTCCCACCACGACCTCTACCTCTACTCGACCCGAGAGCAGATCCCTTGGTAGTAGGACGATCTGGGACTCTCTGTTGTCCTTATGTCTGCTGTTGAGGTGGCCTCTGCCCGCCTCCTGTTGCACTAGCAGGAGAAGAACCCTGCTGTGATGAAGCTCCATCCTATCTACGGAAGACAGCTTTGTGACCTGGTCTGCCACAAGTGAAGCAAGTCACTGACAACCTCGTGCACGCTGGTTGTATATGTCCATAATCACCACAATTAAAGCACTGTCATCCCTTATCTACAACCGGTGCAAATGAGGGGTAACTTTGGCGTCTCTGGATTCGCCCGGAACCCGCAGCTCCACAAACACCACTGGTCTGTCCAGTCCGCTGTCTCTTCTCAAACCCTTTATGCTCTTCAAGAACTCGAGTAATCTCAACAGCACGTGCCGGTACAACTGGCACCTGAGTAGCTCCATGGAATCTTTCAAACGATCCCTCCTGTGCCGCCAAATCCGGGGTACATCTACCTACTCTGGCATCCTCCTCCACTCGTCTGATGTACGCGCGGAACTCTGGTTCCCCCATAGAGACATGATCCGATTCCTTTGACTGGACTAGTTGTGGTCTTTGTCTCCCAGCTATACCGTTCCCAGTGTCAGGAACGATACTCTCAGCAACATCCTCACGGACCTCCTCCACTGAGGTCGATCAACAGCGGGAATCTGACCCTGTCCTACCACTACTGGAGGAATAGGGGGTCTACCCCTACCTCGTCCAACTATAGAGACGACTCTAGTCCGAGCCATCTGCGGGGTATGCACACCTAACCTATAAGGCTATATATATGCCATATGTATAGATATATATATAATACTTAAGGTCAATCACAACATCACATAAGGTAATATATATATATATATATATATATATATATATATATATATATATATATATATATATATATATATATATATATATATATATATATCTATATTGTCGAGGTCCTCAGAGGGGTGATGGCTTCCCGTATACACTATCCCAAAACATTTGTACTCTAATCAAAAACCTTTTGAAAAGTCACACCCTTTCGGGTTTTGTTTATTTATCTATTCGACCTTTATCGCAGATTGCAAGTGCCATTGTTGTCAACCTAAGGCTCTGATACCAACTTTGTAACACCCTGGATCCAGGGGACTCGGGGCGCTACTGGGCTAGAATCTCACAATGGATCCTGACCCTAGCCTGGCAACAAGTTCACTGGATCTTACAACAAGGCACATATAGATTAAAACCAAAACATCAAACTGTAATATATATATATATAAATATATATATATATATATATATATATATATATATATATATATATATATATATATATATATATATATATATATACATATATATATATATATCAAAAGTTCTACAAAACACCGTTGAGTACAAACCAAAACATGTATCCATACATAACAAAATCATCCCATATCCCACACACAATCATATCCTAGTGTACGGAAGCCCTCAGCGGATCACCCTGTTTGGATCACTCTGCAGTTCTCCTAAACTGCAAAGCATCTACAACACGGTATATAACCGTTAGCTAACAATTATATATAAGATAATGCATAAGCAAAAACACAAGTCATGGAATCATAAACACATAATCATGCTGTCACACATTTACCCGGTTAATCATCTTTATAAAGTGAAACACTCAAATCATATATATATATATATATATTGATATGAACATATGTGACACGAGGAATTTATATATCATCCTCGCCTCTGAGTGCTATAGCTAGCTGGAGTTGTGTCGGCACACCTACCCGTATACCCTAAGGGAGTGGTGAGTGTCCATCTTGTATACCAGATCTGGCTTGACTACAAAGAACCTCCCAGACTCCACGGCGGGATGAGAGGGGCAGGTTATCACGGCCACTACAATAATAAACCATAGGTCGGTAATAATCAACATTGCATGCTATCAAGCATATAACAAACACCACTCATGCAAACATCCGGGATAATGATGGTAGCTAAGTAAGTCCTACGGACTTACCTCAACCTCAAGATATCCTCAACCACGGTCAACTCCAAACCGGAGAACAACACTCCCTAATAACAAGGCATAAAGAGATATCACATCTCCTATCAATTAAAGGGGTCACACCTAGACCCAAGGGATCCATAAGGATCATATCCAACCTATAAACCTCAACAACCTACTAAACCTCAAAGCCATAACCGGCACATTTCGATATCATAATCATCATCATCCTATCCTCATACACACACCTAGCATGCCACTAACCCACTCATACTATGAAAGGAAAGGATCCATACCACTCTAGGTAGGTCTTGCACAAGACGCACCTGCGTCACAAGAAGGACGCAGGGGCGAAGCACTGGGAGGCGTAAGGGCGGCGGCACTCCCATGCAGGGGCGGTGACACAGGTGGCGCAGGGGCGGCTCACAGTGCAAAAGATGATTCCCGCCTTCTCTTCGGTTCTTCACTCAATGAGTTCACGTCTTCAGCATCCAACAACCATACACATACATATATATACATATAGACATCAACATGTATGCCTAGGAGATCCAATCCTAAGTTAAAAGAGAAGGAAAGGAAGAAAAGAAGGAAAGAAGAAATAAAAAATGAAAGAAAGAAAGAAGAAGAAAGAACTTACCACTGTTGTGATCCTAAACAGAAGGAGATGATCAACACCAACACCTCAGCTGACCCTCATAGCTCAGCATCAACATCCAACATCATCATCAACCAAACCACACAACAACTCTCTTGCTAACCAAGGAGAAAACAAGAAGAAGATCAAAGGAAAAGGAAGGAGAGAAGAAGAACGTGAGGCAGCTGGAGAAGAATGAAACCCTTCATCTTGAAGCAAAGGAGATGGTTAAAGGGAAACAGAAGAGTAAAGCATGGTCAAGAGTCAAAAATGCCGGTTGTAGCCGCGGGAAACCGCAGGGGCGGACTCCCTGAGCCGTAGGGGCGGAATACAGAACTCACGTAGGGGCGGCTAGCCCTGGCTCAACACCTAAAGACTAAGGCTCTTACAATTCATATAAAGAATGGGAGATGAAACCATCACAAAATGATAAGTTTAAGTTACATATTTTCGCATCTTCAAGTGGTGCTATGTAACTCAATTCAAATGTACATAAAAAGCTACATCATCGATCTACATAACCAAAAGGTTTGATGCATCTTTTCTTCTACAAGTAATCTCCAATATAAGGAATATTTGTCACATAAAACGAACAAAGAAGAAGCAAATAGCATCATAATAATAAAACTAGGCACCAAATTATCAATTTTGTATGTTTAATTTATGAGAGAGGAAAATCATCTCTTAAGTCTTAGGAGATGAAAATAAATGAATGTAAGAGATAATAATAATAACAATATGTAAGTAAATTAAAAAAATCCTATAAACTGTTGAAACGACATGCCTCAATAATTAGAACAAGCTTGTAACACCCTAAATTCTGGGAACTCGGGGCGTCACGTGTTAGGACCTCATAGTGGGTCCCGAACCTAAATTGACGACAATATCGCTAGATCTTCCACAAGGCACAACATAGTAAAACCGAATAAAGTCTGAAAACATGCAAATGTTATAAAGTGGGGAAAATAATGTCAGCCAACTAAACAAGATCTAGAATCCGAAAGAAAGAAACGAGTCTAGTCTCATCCAAATAAAGGAAAACCCAGCGTCCCGACTACCTCGTACGGGAACCTGGCTGACCACCAACTCCGGAACACCCAAAAGTTGTCCTAACCTGTTGTGTGTCTAACATAAGACGGTATAAAACCGGTAGCTAACTATTCAAGGCATTAGAAAGTATACTAAAACACAATCACATATAATAGTGGAAAGTAAACACATCAGCATGCTGCACTCATGTCGTTTTATTATCTTTGATTTCTCTTAGTTCAACTTATTTTGTAGCACGAGAATCTCCCAAAACTCGGCCCTGTCCCGTACCAACCGGAGTAGATCCTATGCATCTCGCCGTATACCAAGATGGCCTCGTCGTAGGGAACCTCCCAATATCTAGGCAGAGAATGAACATTGATGCTACGACCCATTATGTATACAATTGGGTCTAATAAAATGTAACGTCGTCCTAGTCAAGTTATAATTAGGAAACACCCAACACGCACCACTACAACAATACATGCTGATACAAATTATAGCGGCTATGTAAGTCATACGACTTACTTGCACAGGTCCGAAGTCCAACTAGCGAAAATCCCGATCCGTCCGTACGTGATCTCAGCAGCCTGGTGAAAATGGAAACGTCTCAGCATCTGAAACTAACGTCTAAGAAGCTCTAAAAAGCTTCTAGACCATTCGGGAAGTGTTGGAAAGAAAGAACGGTCAAAACTAGGGTTGAGCATCGGTTTAGAACCGACAAGAACAAACTTAAACCGAACCGAACCGAAAACTGAAAATTGGAAAAACATGAACCGAAAACCTAAACCGAAAAAGTGGGTTCGGTTGCGGTTTATACCGAAAAATTTCGGTTCGGTTCGAGCAAACCGAAAAAATTTGAAGAACCCCGTAGGTTCTACACTTGTACTTTGTATTTCAAATTTAAATCAAATGTAGATCCAAATTGAAACAAAAAGCATAACGGATTCAAATTGAAACAAAAGCATATCAGATCCAAATTGAAACCAAAAGAAGATCCAAATTGAAACAAAAAAAAGATTTGAAACAACATCCCAATGACAAATCCGAAATTATACAGAATACGTCACATTAACAGATCTGGATTCGAGAAAATGAAAAAGAAACGAGAAGAACTATATTTGAAGAATAGTTGAGATCTAGATGTAATCGTTACTCACGAGTCTTCTGATAGCCTTTCATATCCACTCCTTGTTGTTGATATCACCTCCTAAAATCAGATCTAGTCATCCTCGTCGTCTTAAACATGGCCGTCGTCCTCGTCGACCTTCGTCTCCCAGATCTAGAACTCAGATCTAGTCATCGTCGTCGTCTCAACGATGATCGTTGTCCTCTTCGTCTCCCAGATCTAGAATTGAACTAGCAACGCCGGATTGGGTTTGCCGCCTCGTTGTCGGACGGTTCGCTGGTCGTCTCAACTTCTCAACCATGGCCATCTTTGTATCGGCCAAACTAGAAAGCCGCCTCTCGCCTCGCTAGCCTTCGTCCTGCAGTGATCAACCTCGCGCCCTCGCTGAGTCGCTGGCCGCCGTCCCTGTAGTCATCCGCTCGCTTCCGCCTCTTTTCTTGTGGAAATGGAATGGGAAGGAATGACGAGTTTTGAAACCCAAAACCTGACCCTAATAGTATTAGACCCTGAGACCCGTAGTCCCGTATCATTTTTTTTCATTAGGTTTGAACCGCGGTTTTCGGTTCGGTTCTTATACCGAACCGAAAACCGAAAATCCAAAAATTTTAAACCGCCAACCGAACCTATTATTACAGTTGGCGTTTTGGTTCCAACCGAAAATTTTGGTTTAGGTTCAGTTCTCTTGAACTGACCTATTTTTGCTCAGCCCTAGTCAAAACCCTAACTTTCATCAAAATTACCAAAACGCCCTAACTTTCCTATCATTCCAAAAAGTGCCCAAAATGGGTCTAAGACCCTCACTATGGTCCAACAATATCTCACAACCCTAAAAGTTCCATAACGGGTGTGAGGTATATTCAAACTTACATCTTAAGTCACAAAACTAACTTTTAAGGAAATTACGGTTTTGACTCCAAATTTCCTTAAAATTCAAAAACGGTCAAATGAGTCTCTAATCTTCCGGAATAAGTCTAACCACATCTATTATCCAGTAAATGATCCTAAACGAGTTCTACAGAGTCCGAACTTTCGATTCAAGAAGAAAATCCTTAAAGAAAGCATTAAACATCACCTATAGAACTCGATAATTTGACCTCGATTAAACTACGTCAAACATTCCTCACAAATTCCGAAATAATTCTTATGCATACTAGGCCATGACAACAACACAAAGAAAGCATCAAAACTTCTAAATTCTAAAAGCCAAAACCACAATCCTACACAAAATCATCCAAGTCCACATCCTAACATGCTAAATCCAGAAAACCGATTTTTCTCCAACTTTGGAAGGTCATAACTCTCAATCCAACCGTTGGATTTTCCTATAATTTAAACATTTTGTACATTACTATTCCTAATATAACATAACCAAAAATCATCCGTTGAACTTAAATATAACGTACCCAAAAGTTGTCTCAAAGCAGCAGTTTTGATCGGGGGCAAGAGTGAAGGAACGAGGGTCCAGGTTCCGGTTCTGCTGCGTGAAAACTAGTGATTCAAGCACAAATAGATCAAGTTCCAAAAATGTAGGAGTAGAGGTTAGCAAGGCTAGGAGATGGGCTCCCCACTGGGCTCGACTAGCTCCACTCGAAGGGAAACGCGGTGACAAGTCGACTCTCTGTCTTGGTTGGGTGAAAGCTTGCGAGACCTTGGTTCCCCTGCTCGACCTTCGAATTTTATCTTCCTCTGAACGAGAGGACGATCTAGTTGTTTGTGTGCTCGTATGATGTTGCTGAGGTGAAGCTTGCTACGTCGCGGATCAGTTTCCGGAGGGGAGATCGCCACTGCTTGGTCCGGCCAGGAGAGAATGCAGGGAGGGAGGAGCGGATCTCGTCCGTCTTGTCAGCTCTAAGGCTCACAGAAGATGGTTTGCTCCGAGTCAGATGTTAATGTGGCGCGATGAAGCTTCATCTCTATCTTCTGTTATCTCTCGGGGGTAAGAGAGCCGGCTAAAGATTGTTGTCACTGGGGCGAGGTGGGAGTGCTTCCGACTACCCGACTTCATTCGGATCCCAGAGCAGAAGAGCGAGCTAGGGCAAGGGCTGGTGGTCACTGCGTCTGTCCCAAGTAAGCGAGCAAGAAGAAGGAAGCTACGGTCTAGAGTCGGGTCTAGAGGAGGAGGTAGACAGTGATTTCTTTTTGCTGATTCAAAGTGTAGGAGAGTTACGTTGAAGAAGAAGAAGTGGACGGGAGTTTGTTGCTGTGAGTAATGAGGGAGAAGGGCGAATGAGACATAACATGAGGATAAAACGATCTCATAAAGAATTAGACTTTATTAAATAACTTTATTAAATTGAACGTTAGAGCGTTAGAGAATATGATGTGGATTTACGAATAATATGATGTGGATTTACGAATAAACGATAATGTAAAATTGATGAAGTGACTGCACGAAACTGCGTTAAATATCAATTCACGGGTTGTTTTAATATATGAGATAGATAAAAAGTCATGTGTAAAACATATACTAATAAAAAAAGAAGGATATAACAAGTCATAAAATTTAAATTAACAATACTAAATAATAATAAATAAAAATGAAAGAGAATTATGTAATATAAGTAGCGTATATCAAATTATTATATGTCAAATTATTATAATAAAATATTAATAAAAATATTTTTTTTAATAAAATTCTCAAAATAAAATTATAAAATTATTTAAAATATAAACAAAAACCTAATTTTATTAAATAAAACAAAAGGTATTAAGTATGGTTAAGATTTGGATAAAGATTAATTTGTTATAAACTCTATTTTACTCAACAAAATTCGAAATTAAAAAAAATTCAAAACATAGCTCGTAAACTTCAAATTTAAAAATATGTAATTAAATTGGAGATAGTCTTGTGACTCGTGTAGATAAATATGAAGCCACGTTAAATTTTGATAACAAAATCTTTTAAAATTTCCGGCTTTAAATTATATATTTAAAAGGAGTTTTGAATTCGGTTACATGATATAATTTTTATTTATTTTTGATTGCGAAATTGGAGATATTTTTTGGCGGACGTAAATTTTGGCGGCGACACGTTTCAAAAAGTTCAGGTAAAGTGCGTCCACTTTAATATAATACAAGATATAAGATAAGATAATAAATAAGGATACAAAGTAAATAAGGATAAGGAAATAAGGAATAAGGTTTCAATAGGGAAGAGATGGATAATAAATAAGGTTTTCGTCCACTCAACATCGGGATTTCATGGGTGATTTTCTCGACACGTTAGATACTCACAAGATAGTTCTAAGGAGGACGTAGCTTCGGGGATCTCCGGCGGAGGACGAGTTCGATGGTGGTTCCAACTTCTCAGACGGTGCCGGCTCGAGTCGAGAGAGGTTGAGCGGCGGAGCTCCTGCTCGGGTCAATTCCTAGTGGCTGGAAGCGCGGCGGAGTCTTGAGCACAAGGATCTGGGCTCGGGCTTGACGGATCCGGTTTTAGTGAGAGGAGGCAGTTTCCGATCTGCTTTCTTTCTCCCCTGGCGGCATCGAAAGGTTGAAGGCGAGGTGGTGGCTGGCGGCATCTTCTAGTGGAGCTCGACCGGGCGGCAACAAAGGCGGTTTCTATCCTTGCTTTGATGTACTCGAGAACACGGCTGGTGTTTTCGTGAGAGGCGGCACGAACGACCTTCAATAAGGACGACGGTGGGAAGGTTGGCGGCGACAGCGTCGGGCTTCTAGGATGGCGAAGCTCGACAATGACGGCTAAGGTTTCAATAGGGAAGAGATGGATCGATTAGGCACGTTTTGGGTCAAGGTGAGGGCAAGTGCTGTTCGGCTCGACGGACCAAGGCAATCCAGATGGTGACCGGTGTCATTGGTGACCGGAAACGTCGTTGCCCGAAAAGCTAGCAACTAGAGGTGAAAATGTTAGGTTTAGGGTTAGTGGTAGAAGATGATGAACAGTGACCTCGGGAATTGTGTTATGAGAATAGTTTTACGTGTTTATACTAATTCCGATAATTTTGTTATTTTCGCCAACCATAAAGATCAAAAATTCTAAATTCTAAATTTTAATAATCTAATATATATATATATATATATATATATATATATAAATTATCCAAATTATGTATCGATCTCTCATTTAATTGAAAAACTTGCTAGAATCCAAGATTATAACTATAGAAATTCGAAATTCCGACAACTTGTAGAAAGACAGCTGCAAAAATTTTAGATCAAGAAATAAATAAAAATTCCGGGATATTATATCAGTCCCCGCTTGGAAAAAATTTCGGCCTGAAACTTTAAATATGAGAAGTTCGTCATGTTAAATCTAAACTTACGATGGCATACTTATGGGCTATCCATGGAGGTGAAATCACCATATTCTCTAATCTTATAATTACATCTTAAATAAGGTCGAAACTAATCTAACACATCAATAGATAAGCACTTGAGAACATAAACACATAAGCACTTAACCACTCAACCAACATCTCAGTAGTCATTAACCTAGAAATCAATAACAGATTAGTGTTGCTCTCAAAATAATTACTTCGTATTCTCTCAACAATCTCCCATGTGGTCTCGTTCTCTCACTTCTAGACCGACAATTAACAACATCAAGGTATGCTTCTACCGTAATTGCCTCAGATCTTACTCTCAGACGATTATCGGGTACTTCCACGAGATGGTCTCAACTCATTGTAGAAACCAAATAACCAAACACTTACAAGATATACATAGCCACCCTCTCAATCACCACAATAGGCAATAGAACATGAGTTCTCAAGTGTGGTTGATTTTCAACCTATTGACAATTTTCTCAACCCGTTCCCAAAATCTCAAAAGGTGTCTCATGTCAGGGTTTCCTTTTCTTCTTAGTGTCAGATGTTCGCTCTAGATTGGGGAAGAATCTTAATCACCTTATATGGACCTCAATCCTTAACTCCACAGTGTCCCCTCAATTATATAGGACAAAGATCTTAGGCATCTAATGAAACCTTATTATGTGCTTACTACGCCCTCTTTGGGAGATAACCCACTAGGTCACATTTCTTTAATGCAACCCAGTCGTGCAGTCTCGTCCATTATGTCTCATCATGACCCCAACTGTGACACAACTCAATAACAAAATCAGTGTGAGTATCTTCCCACAATCACTTGATATCCAAGGTAGTGAGGACATCCTCTTCGTCTACGGTCCTCAGTCATGATCTGCTAATTACTGACGTTGGTCTACATGTTTAGTTGTCATCGGTCTTAGTCACCTTCTAAACATAACATCATGATCATTGGACATCCTGCTAGAGCCAATGTTTATAAAGGTAGGTATACACCGGGCTTCTCTTTGAAAATTTAATATCTCATCTCAATGTCAATCGGAGCACGTCCTAGTTATTGGCGTCTCATGACCTTATTTGTTTACGATGGATTTAATCCAACAATTTAGACAATGACCATATGTCTGTAACAGACCTTTCAAAATTTGTATACAAACCACAACCTCTAGCTTGAAAAACTAGGTCATTAAGCAACTAAGATTTGATTGTGAAGTGGGTTATTGCATTTTTGCCTAGGTGTCTTTTATCTAAGTGTATTCATTGGTATACGGTTCGGTCAACGTATTGGTGGTTCCCTATAACCGTCCCAAACTGGTGACTCATCTTATCAATCTCATCCTTTCTACTATCGAAGGTATGCTACAACTCATTTCATTTGAAAATCTAGCATTACCTTTCGTATATGTAAAGACTTCGTAACTTCAACGCAACCATTTTCGCTATACTAAAAATCATAATTGCTCACTTCTTGGTACAAAGAGTTTTCTTCTTCACTTGGTAACTTGCAAGCGTAATCTTGTCACCTCATAACCTTATTGTTCCCATACTGAGGAATAATGACTAAATCACTTCGCCCTACCTTGTGCCAAAAGTCATTGATAACGTGGAATAAATGTGTTGTTTTCATCGACGCTACTTCATTCGATTAGATAATGGCTCTCGGTTCCCCTACTGGCCTAAATTACCAAGGGAATATTCCTTCCTTTAAGAAACTATTTAGTTTAGTACTATGATATATTCATCTTCTCAGGGTGACACCAAATCCATGTAATAACTCCAATCACTCCTCATCTTTCTATCTCATGTTCGTTCCGGCCGAGGTGCATTCTTCAGCTATAATCGTCCAACCCGACAAGTCGTTTCCCTTTAGGTGATGAGGTCCTTACCTCAGAGTATGTACCAGTGTTTTGAATCCTATGACTTCATGTCACATCACTAGCCTACTATGATTTCCTTGACGATGGTCGACTGCTATAACTCAACTCTCTTTCGTGAGAACACACCATTAGCCCAACTCAGACAAAACCTTATGCACACTCTTGACTTCCTCCATTTACGCGGAATAGTAGATTGAAAGTAATCATCTTCAACTTCTAAAGTTCTTCTCACATGATCATTCTCCTCTATTCCAGTTTGTGATATCCACCCATTATTGAATAGTTGACCTTCAACAAGTAGCTGACTTAAGGTCGCTTCCGATCGCCAAAATACCCGCACATATTAATTACCTCCAATACTTGAACTGAACCTTCTCAAATGAAGGACGTGTTTATACTATTTCATTCATAATACACCTTGTCCTTGTTTAATAATATGAGACTGATCTAAGGAATTCATAACCAACACTACACCAAATCTTAGGCTTAACTTTTCCATACCCTCTAAGGTTAATATTCCTCTTGGAAAACCTACTCCGATGAACTTGTGTATTTCAATTTGCTTCCTTGATTCACTCTATGACACATTCTTCTCTTTCTAGTGCGAAAGGTCTATATCACTCCGACTCCATCTACGCCGCCCAACGTACCGACATTACTATATTCAACCGGTATTTCATGATGACTTGTCCATGCGCACTTTCAATTACTATAACATTAGTTCTCGCTCACTTGTGGTCCCCTTGTATGGTCTTTTGACGTTGGTGTCTTAAATTCTTCGACAGGAGAGATTGCATTGCTTGATTTCGCGTCCTACCCAAGATCATTTCCACATACTCTTCCACTTATGAATGTTGCTTTGAACTATCGCTTATATCGTAGTCTCTTTCGTTGATCTTGTGTTCTTGAAGAAGTCAATCTGCATACCCATTTATGAATTTGAGACTCTTTCTTCTCAATTCCGTTGGACAAAAGTGCTTCTTAACCAGACTCTGTATTTGCTCAAATCCCATAACTCCACTGTAGACGATTTTCTACTAGTACAGTGCCTGATCTCTGAACAATGTTTGCACTAACTCCACCCGTCGGTCCTCGGGACAACTGATTGACTCCAAGGCGATCTCCATATGGCCTAACCAATGCTCAACCTCCAATCCCTAGCTTTCCTTCAAAGGGAGGTACTCGCATGCGGTTGAAATTCTTCAACCACGAATCCGTCACTGGTGCTCGCAACTCCTCGCTTGCTCGGGCAACCCCAATCACTCTCTCAGGTGCAACCGGTACCGGGGTCACTTCTTGTGACACCTCAACAGACCCTGCATGTCTTGGGGAATTTGGAACTCGTTCTTTTCTCCTAGATGAATCAGCTACCTTCTGGATGTACTCCTTAAACTCTGATGCTCCCATCAGGACATGACCTGATCTAGCTATCCGTGCTCCAGAAGATCTCAGTCTCTTTGTGGCCGCCGTACTCTCAACAATTTCCTCTTCAACCTCAGCTATTGGTTCAATCACATGTGACTTTTATGTAGCATTGCGACCTCATCCTATCGACACTGTAAGTCTACGCCTACGCCCATGCCTCCTAACTACGGAAGTTCTACCCTTACCATGATCGATATAGTGGAAGAGGTAGAGGACCTCTATCTCGACTTGTAATGGTCGCTAACATAGTGCGTACTATCTATACGAAGTTCAAAGACTAAGATAAAGACATAACATAACTACCTAAAGGTCTATAATAACTATTCCGTACTATGTTGTCGAGGTCCGCAGAGAGTAGTGGTGGTTTCCGTACTGACTATCCCAACCCGACTATGCATGAAGTTTGAAACGATATTCATTTTGAAAACTCAGACCCCTTTCAGGTTTTGTTTATTGATTTATTCGGCCCTTTTGAAGATTATGAGTGCCATTGTTGTCTACCTAAGCTTTGATACCATGTTGTAACACCCCAAATTCTAGGAACTCGGGATACTACGGGTTAGGACCTCACAATGGGTCCCGACCCTAGTTTGATAACTACTTTACCAGATCTTACAACAAGGCACAAATAAAGAAAACCGAATAAAATGTTTTAAAAGTAAAATGTCATGACGAGAACGACCATCAGGCAACAAAAGAAACGTGATGGAATCTAAAGGAAATAAATTGAGTCTCGTCGCTAAAAGAATATCAACAACCTAAGCGACTCGTACGAAAACCGTGTTGACCACCTCTCTTCGGATCCCTCAACAGTTGCCTACCATGCAAGATTTATCAACGACGGTATACACCGTTAGCTAACAATTCAATATATAAGTTAATATTAAGTAACACACACACGCAATATAGAAATTAAAGACACATCTTGCTTATGCTCAATCATTTTATTATCTTCCATTAGGTGATTCACTTTTATTAGTTCAACTTATTGTGTGGCACAAAGGTCCCATCGACCTTCGCCTTTGTCCCCATAAACAAACCGGAGTGGATCCAATGCATCTCACCGTATACCGGTATGAACTGGTCGCAGAAAGCCTCCCAGTCACATGGCAGTGTCGGGCAGTGATGCCACGACCCGTTATCATACACTTAGGTCTACTTATACCATAACGTTGTCTTACTCAGGTTACAATTATAAACACGCATCACACTCCACTATAATAATACACACCCATATATGTATCATTAACTAATCAAGTCCGTAAGACTTACCTGAACTGGTCCGATATCCAAACTCGCTAAATCTCGATCCGTACGTAAACGACCTCAACAACCTGATCAAGACGGAAAACGTCTTAACATCACAATTCTATCATATATGAAGCTTCTAGAACGTTTCTAGACTAGCGAGTAAGTTTTCTGAATAAAAGATTGAGAAACCCTAACCTTTGCGGAAAATACCAAAATGCCCCTAACATTCCTAAAATTCAAGAAAATGCCCAAAACGGTTTAAGACTGTTACTATATTCCCGCAACATCTCACAATTTTTAAAACTCCATAACAAGTTCAAGGGTTTACACAAACTTATAATTTGTCTCCAAAATCCTAAGAAAGCTTTTTCCGAAATTACATTAAGTGCCCTACTTTGGCTAATCGAGAGTACTCCTTATTAGCTCCCAAAAATCCCGAGAAAAATCTTACACATACTATGTCATAATATTTTTTGATTAGAACGACTGAATTCCTCAAACAACATTTTGTAGGCTCTCCACAAAATCCCAAAGGTGCCTTTATGAACACACTTTGTGACCTTATAAATTAAGTTCCGTACAAACTTTGTGACCTTATAAATCTATATCCGATCGTTGGATCTTTCCCAAATTTTAATACCACAAGCTACATACTATCCTCAACAACATATAAAAAAATTTAACCGTAGAAGATAATTCATTCATACCTAGTTATAGCTCCAAAGTTAGGTCAATATGCCTCTCATCCTTAACATCCAACCTTAGTCATTTCCACCCATATTATATGTCCAAAATAGATTTTCTATCCCTTAAATAAATACTAAAATTTCCAACCCTATAAATCTCAATCACTTAAACTCAACTTACACTAGTTAGTCTCCAAATTCCAACAAGCTACTAATTTCACAATCCTATAAACATGGATCGTATCCTAAAAATATAAACTTGGTCTACTTTAAGTAATTATCCAATTCCCGGCATTTTTCGCAACATTAGAAAGTTTGGGTCATAAGTTGTAAATATAAAGTTGGGCCTTTTTTTTGTAATTCTCCAGTCAAGGCACATTTGCAAATTCCGGAAATATGGGTCATTTCTGTAACACTCCAAATACGTAGGACTTGGAGTGCTATTGGGCTAGGATTTCACAATGGATCATGACCCTAGCTTGACAACAATTTCACTGATCTTACAACAAGGCACAAATAGATTAAAACAAAACATAAAACTGATATATATAAATATATATATATATATATATATATATATATATATATATATATATATATATATATATATATATATATATATATATATATATATATCGAAAAGGTAATACAAGCTGAGTACAAATAAAACTTCACTGTACCATATCCCCGATAAAGCGCCAGTGTACGGAGCCCTCAGCGGATCACCCACTCTGGATCACTCTGCAGCTCTCCTATCCTGCAAAGTATCTACAACATGGTATAAAACCGTTAGCTAACCATACACATATATAGGAAGATGCTAGAGCACAAACACACATCAGAAAGCTTCACACATCATCATGCTTTCACTCATTTACCCGGTTCATTATCTTTATAAAGTCCAGCAATCAACTCGTATATATATATCCATATAAACATATGTGACACGAGGAATATAACCCTCGCCTCTGGGTCCAATAGCCAGCTGGAATGGTGCCTGGAACACTACCCCGTGTACCCTAAGGGAATGGGGAGTGCCCGAACCGTTTACCAGGTCTGGTCTGCCTATAGAGAACTTCCCAGACTCCCGGCGGGATGAAGGGGCAAATTATCACGGCCCTACAATGGGCAAGCAATATAACATAGGTCGGTCACCATCATAAAGCATGCTATAAAGCATATAACAAACACCACTCATGCACACATCCTATAAAGGAATGAAAACTAAGTAAGTCCCACGGACTTACCTCAACCTTGTAGTCGTCTCAATTGGATCAACCCTCAACTCAGTCCACTCCAATATGGAGGATAACACGGCCTATACAAGGCATACATATATATCAAACTCCTATCACACAAAGGGTCACACCTAGACCCAAGGGATCCATAAGGATCATATCAAACTAGTAAACCTCAAAGCCGTAACCGGCATATCTATATCATACTCATCAACATCCTCTACTTAGCATGTTACTACCGCTCATACTAGGAAAGGAAAGGATCTACCTAACTCTAGGTAGATCCGGGACAAGACACACCTGCGTAATACAAAGGACGCAGGCGCGGCAGAACTCAGCCGCGGGCGCGGTGATACGGGACGCAGGCAACGCAGGCAAGGCGCTGGCGCTGGCGCTGCAGCACGGCTTCCAGGCGCGGGGGCGGCGTCTGTGCAGAATGTGAACCCACGATTCCTTCTTTCACTCTTCACGTGATCAATTCACGTCTTCTCTCAAACAAAGTCACACACATGCAATAACATACACATTCCAACATCATCCTATGTCCAAGCATCTAATCCTAAGCTAAAGAAAGAAGAACAAGGAAGAAGAAAGAATGAAGAAGCAAGGAGGACATACCACAGCTGTGGCCTAGGCACGAAACTGCTCCAAGACAACACCTCCACTAGCTCTCAAGCTCAGCATATCAAACACTAGCATCAACATCAACATTCACCACCATAACCCTCTTACCAACTCAAGGGAAAACCAACACAAGTTGAAGAAGGAGAAGGAGAAGCAAGGAGGACGTGAAGGTTGGATTGGAAATGTGATGAAACCCTTGAACAGCAAGGTAAAATGCAAGAAGTAAGGAAAGGTAAAGCACGGGTCAAAAAAGTCAACAAAACCGGTTGCAGCCGCCGGAAACCTCCGGGGCGGTTCCATGAGCCGCAGGGGCGGAAACCCGCAGGGACGGCAGTCATGCCCGCGGGTGCGGAAAGAACAATCTCGGCCAAAGCCAATCTCGGCTAAGGTCCAATCTCGGTCCGAAAGACTAGGGCTCTTACATCTCACCCCCCTAAAAACAAGTTTCGTCCCGAAACTTGTAAAATCCTCAAACCACTCGGACTCACAAGCCGAGGTATAACTCTCTCTATAACCTCAAACATAAGCATGGAGGAAACCATCAACTCCAGCACGAACACTATCCAAGGCCTAGAGGAAAACCTTCTCTAGCCAAAACAAAAACATATCACAAGGCATAGAGGAATCACATCTCTAGCTTTATCATATCCATAACAGAAAGGCATGGAGGAAGAACATCTCCAGCACTACTATGTCCATCAAAATAGCATGGAGGAAAGAACCATCTCCAACTAAACCTATCATATCACAATAGCATGGAGGAAAGAACCATCTCTAGGTATAAACAAGAATTCTACTAGCACAAAAAGATCTAATAACATCATAATCACATCAAAGCTAGTATGAAAATAAACACATCATAGCATATAACCATGTAAGCACGTAAGACTCACCAAGCTAGTACTAAGATGTACTCGGTGATCCTACTGGTGCACCTATCTCAACATAGAACTCAAGATAGTTCCTCTGGATACTATCCTCAGTCTCCCATGTAGCCTACTCGGGTCCTCGTCTCGACCACTGTATCCTCAACATAGGAATGTCCTTCGAACGCAGGCATCTCATACCTCGCTCTAGGACTGCAATAGGATGCTCAGCAAACGTGTGGTCCGGCTCAACCACCAAATCATCATAGCTCACAATGTGTCTCGGATCTGGTATGTACTCCCTCAGCCGAGACACGTGAAATACAGGGTGAACACCCTCTAATCTCGGAGGCAAGGCTAATTTGTAAGCTGCGCTCCCAACCCGATCCAGAATCTCGAACGGTCCGACATAGCGGGGGCTCAACTTCCCCTTAATGCCAAAACGCCTAACATCTCGTGTCGGGGACACTCTCAGCCACACATGGGCTCCAACTCTAAACTCTAGAGGTCTACGCCTCCTATCAGCATACGACTTCTGACGGCTCTGCGCAGTCAGCATACGCTCTCTAATCAATGCTACTCGAGCCATATCATCCTGAATCTGATCAGGTGTCAAACCACTGACACTGCTTTGCTCATCCCAGCATATCGGGGTACGACATCTCTGTCCAAACAGTGCCTCATATGGGGCCATCCCAATAGATGCATGCCAGCTGTTGTTGTAGGAGAACTCAACAAGTGGGAGATGATCCGTCCACACCTGTCCCCAATCCAACACACAAGCTCGCAGCATATCCTCCAGGGTCTGAATGGTCCTCTCTCACTGACCATCTGTCTGAGGATGGAACGCAGTCGTGAAGTGCAAACTCGTCCCCAGGCAGTCTGAATCTGCTACCAGAACCTCGAGGTAAATCGTCCATCTCTGTCTGAGACGATCGTCCTCGGTACCCCATGGAGTCTCACTATCTGCCTAGTGTACTCCTCAGCTAATCTGCTCACCGGCCACGTCTCCCTAATAGGAATGAAATGTGCCGTCTTCGTCAATCTGTCCACTATGACCCAGATGGCATCAAAACTCCGGCTCAGCCTTAGTCCAGTCACAAAGTCCATGGTGACGTCCTCCCACTTCCTTTGTGGAACTGGAAGTGGATGGAGTTCACCTCCAGGCCTGAAATGCTCGATCTTGACCTGTTGACAGGTCGCACACTATGCCACAAATCTGGCCACATCGGGCTTCAACCCTCCCCACCAATATAAACGTCTCAAATCTTGATACATCTTACTCGTACCCGGATGTACCGAGTAAGGTGTACAGTGAGCCATTTGTAATATCCTCTGTCTCAGCTCTGTATCTGCAGGTACACAGACGCGACCATGGTGTCTCATCCCGAGACATCTGCTCTTTGATCCTCATCAAGGTCGGGCAGGTCTCCTGCTTCTGTTGGATCTCACCCAACAGATCAGGTAGAACCTCTAAAGTACTCATCCGGGCATCCTCATCAGGAAACTGGATGTCCAACTCTAGCCAGATCAAATCCCTCTGTAACTGCTGCTGAACTGTCAGCCTCGCAATCGCCTGCTCTCGAGGCGTCTTCCTGCTCATGGTGTCGGCGACAACGTTCGCCTTCCCCGGATGATACAGAATCTCCAAATCAAAATCCTTGATCAGCCGCTGACGGTTATTCAATTCCCGCTGCGTGAAAATATACTTCAGAATCTAATGGTCTGTGAAGATCTGACATGCATGTAACACCATACAGGTAATGTCTCTAGATCTTCAGTGTATGAACTACCGCTGCCAACTCCAGATCGTGAGTCGGGTAGTTCTCTTCATACGTCTTCAGTTGTCTAGACGCATATGCAATCACTCTGCCCCACTGCATCAACACACATCCCAAGCCTAGCTTGGATGCATCACCATATACTACAAAATCCTCTGTACCCTCTGGCTGTGCCAAAATAGGAGCAGAAGTCAAACGCCTCTTCAACTCCTAAAAACTCTGCATACACTGATCAGACCACACAAATATGGTAGTCTTCCTCAAAAAACTCGTCAGTGGATGGGCAATCACAGAAAATCCCTCCACAAAGCGTTTGTAATAACCGGCTAGGCCAAGGAAGCTACGTACTTCCCTGACGTTCGTCGGTGTAGTCCATGCACCTACTGCTCCTATCTTCGCCGGATCAACCTTGATCCCCTTGGCGGATACAATGTGACCCAGGAATGTTACATCTGGCTTCCAGAACTCGCACTTAGAGAACTTTGCATAAAGTTCTCTATCCCGCAAAACCTGCAATACAGTCTTCAGATGTCCTGCATGCTCCTCTCCACTACGAGAGTATACTAGAATGTCATCAATGAAAACCACCACAAACTGTCCAGGAAGTCGATGAAGATATTGTTCATCAACTCCATAAAGACGGTTGGGGCATTCGTAAGCCCAAATGGCATCACTACAAACTCGTAGTGGCCATATCTGGTCCGGAATGCTGTCCTATGCACATCCTGCTCTCTCACCCTCAGCTGGTGATATCATGAACACAAATCAATCCTGGAGAACACAGTCGCTCCCTGTAGCTGATCTAACAAATCATCAATGCGAGGCAGTGGATACTTGTTCTTGATGGTCACCTTGTTCAGCTCTTTGTAATCTATACATAACCTCAGTGATCTGTCCTTCTTCCGTACAAAAAGGACAGGTGCTCCCCATGGGGACACACTAGGGCGAATGAAACCCTTCTCAGCCAACTCCTCGAGTTGCTTCTTCAGCTCCAGCATCTCGACAGGCGCCATCCGGTATGGGGCCTTCAAGATCGGTCTCGTACCAGGCTCTAACTCGATGCCAAAATCCACACTCCTCTGAGGCGGCAAACTGGACGGCTCAGCAAATACATCTGTAAACTCGCAAACCACAGGAATATCCTCTAATGCTGGACTCTCCCTCTCCTTCATGGCATAACACCATAAGGCATCACAACCCTGTGCAATCAATCTAGCTGCCCGTACCGCACTGATAATCGTGCCTCTCTTTCCAAGGTCCCAACCTCGGAAAACCTCTATCTGACCTAACTCGGTAGAGAGGGTAACAGTCCTCCTACCTACATCTAAGACGGCATGACAAAGAAGTCAACTAGTAGCACACGAGTCCCTACAAAAATGGGACAACCGTGAATCTCACGGGTAACTCTAACCCTACCACCATCGGGTAACCCTATAATAAAGGGAATCCCCTCAACTGTATCTAAACCAAGACGCTCTACACAGGCATCAGAAATAAAAGAGTGCGGAGCACCCGTATCAAATAAACTCTTAACAGGTAAACCATGAATCAGAAATGGTACCTGTAGCAGTAGGTGCAGCTGGCTCCTCTGCACTCCTCAGCTCAAAAACTCGGCCATGTGGGCCTCTAGTATCAGTGGTTCCCCCACCACGTCCTCTGCCTCTACTCGGCCTAGGAGCAGATCCTTGAGTCGTATGGCGATCTGGGAACCTCTGTTGTCCCTGACTCTACTGCTGTTGCTGAGGTGGCCTCTGCCCACCTCCTGCTGCCCTAGCAGGAGAAGAATCTTACTGTGATGAAGCTCTCCCTCGTCTACAGAAGGTAGCTCTGTGACCAGGTCTGCCACAAGTTAAGCAGGTCACCGGCTGCCTCGTACACTTTGACCTCATATGCCCATACTCACTGCAGTTGAAGCACTGCACTCCCTTATCTGCACCCGGTGCAGATGGAGGACGACTCTGGCGACTCTGGCCTCGCTCTGAACCAGCAGCTCCACCAGTACCACTGGTCTGCCCCGTCCGCTGTCTCTTCTCAAACCCTCCGGTCTGAGAAGCCCTCCTTTGGCTAACTCTCTCTCTCATAATTAGAAGCCCGGTCTTGATAATCGACCAAGGTCTCACATTGAAAACCCGTCATATAGGTACGGTTAGTATCCCTCAGACGTCGGGAAAACAAATACACATGCTGATTTGCAAGAGGTGCAGCTGGACCCAACAATGCCAGCTCCTCCTGGAATCTCCTGATGGCCTCTGAGACCGGTACATCCTCGAACCCAGCCTCAACAAAGTCTCGCAGTTTCTCCCTCCTCAACGAGGCAGGGCAGAAACGCTCTCGGATCAAAGTCCTCGTCTGCTCATAACTAGTAACCTGTACCCGTACAAACCTCCACCAGTGTTGTGCCTAATCTCTGAACAGATTATGCACCAACTCAATCTGCCTATCAGCTGGACATCTAATAAACTCCAGAGCTGAGTCTACATGTCCTATCCAAATCTCCACCTCTAGCCCCAGTTTCCCAGTGAAAGGGGGTACTCCCATCTGATAAAAAGCCTTCAACCAAGTGTCTGGTCGAGACCCTCTATGCTCCTCCGTAGCTCGAGCAATCTCAACAGTAGGTGCCGGTGCAGTTGGCACCTGTGTAACTGCATGGGATCTCTCAAATGATCCCTTCTGTGTTGGCAAATTAGGGGCACGCCTACCTACCCTAGCAGCCTCCTCAACACGTCAAATGTACTCAAGGAAGGCTGGTCCCTCCATGGAGACACGATCAGACTCCCCAGACTGGGCTCTCTGTGGCCGTTGACTCTCAACTGCACCGTTACCAGTCTCAGGAACGGTACTCTCAACAACCTCCTCATGTATCCCTCCCGCATGTGAACCGTCAGCAGGAGTCCTACCCCCTCCTCTACCTAGAGGGGGTCTACCTCTACCTCGTCTTGCTGCAGGTAAGGCTCTAGTCTGAACCATTTGCAGAAGATGTAAACCTAACTTAGAAGGCTATATATGCCATATGTATAGATATATATCAAATCAATCACAACAGAATATCTATATATATCTATATTGTCGAGGTCTTCAGAGGGGCGATGGCTCACGTACACGGTATCCCAAAACATTTGTACTCATTTCAAAACCAAAACCTTTTGAAAAGTCACACCCCTTTTTGGGTTCTGTTTAGTTATCTATTCGACCTTTATCGCAGATTACTAGTGCCATTGTTGTCAACCTGGGCTCTGATACCAACTTTGTAACACCCCAAATCCGTAGGACTCGGAGTGCTACTGGGCTAGGATCTCACAATGGATCCTGACCCTAGCCTGACAACAATTTCACTGATCTTACAACAAGGCACAGATAGATTAAAACAAAACATGAAACTTATATTTATATATATATATATATATATATATATATATATATATATATATATATATATATATATATATATCCAAAAGGTAATACAATGTACCGGTGAGTACAAATAAAACTTCACTTTACAACAAAAGAACCCATATCCCCGATAAAGCCCCAGTGTACGGAGCCCTCAGCGGATCGCCCACTCTAGATCACTCTGCAGCTCTCCTATCCTACAAAGTATCTACAACACGGTATAAAACCGTTAGCTAACCATACACATATATAGGAACATGCTAGAGCACAAACACACATCAGAAATCTTAACACATCATCATGCTTCCACTCATTTACCCGGTTCATTATCTTTATAAAGTCCAGCAATTAACTCGTATATAAATATATCCATATAAACATATGTGACACGAGGAATATAACCCTCGCCTCTGGGTCCAATAGCCAACTGGAATGGTTCCTGGAACAATACCCCGTGTACCCTAAGGGAATGGGGAGTGCCCGAACCGTTTACCAGGTCTGGCCTGCCTACAGAGAACTTCCCAGACTCCCGGCGGGATGAAAGGGCAAGTTATCACGGCCTTACAATGGGCAAGCAACATACCATAGGTCGGTGACCATCATAACGCATGCTATAAAGCATATAACAAACACCACTCACGCACACATCCTATAAAGGAATGGCAACTAAGTAAGTCCCACAGACTTACCTCAACCTCGTAGTCGTCTCAACTAGATCAACCCTCAACTCAGTTCACTCCAATTTTGAGGATAACACGGCCTATACAAGGCATACATATATATCAAACTCCTATCACAAAAAGGGTCACATCTAGACCCAAGGGATCCATAAGGATCATATCCAACTAGTAAACCTCAAAGCCGTAACCGGCATATCTATATCATACTCATCAACATCCGCTACTTAGCATGCTACTACCGCTCATACTAGGAAAGGAAAGGATCTACCTAACTCTAGGTAGATCCGGGACAAGACGCACTTGCGTAATACAAGGGACGCAGGGGCGGAACAAGCAACCCGCAGGTGTGGCAGAACTCAGCCGCGGGCGCGGTGACACGGGACGAAGGCAAGGCGCTAGCGTTGGCCCGGGCGCTGCGGCACGGCTTCCGTAGGGGCGGCGGCTTCCAGGCGCGAGGGCGGCGTCTGTGCAGAATGTGAACCCGCGATTCCTTCTTTCACTCTTCACGTGATCAATTCACGTCTTCTCTCATCCAAAGTCACACACATGCAATAACATACACATTCCAACATCATCCTATGTCCAAGAATCTAATCCTAAGCTAAGGAAAGAAGAACAAGGAAGAAGAATGAATGAAGAAGCAAGGAGGACATACCACAGTTGTGGCCTAGGCACGAAACTGCTCCAAGACAATACCTCCACTAGCTCTCAAGCTCAGCATATCAAACACTAGCATCAACATCAACATTCACCACCATAACTCTCTTACCAACTCAAGGGAAAACCAACACAAGTTCAAGAAGGAGAAGGAGAAGCAAGGAGGACGTGAAGGCTGGATTGGAAATGTGATGAAACCCTTGCTCAACAAGGTAAAACGGAAGAAGTAAGGAAAGGTAAAGCACGGGTCAAAGAAGTCAACAAAACCGGTTGCAGCCGCCGGAAACCGCCGGGGCGGTTCCATGAGCCGCAGGGGCGGGAGTCATGCCCGCGGGTGCAGAAAGACCAATCTCGACCAAAGCCAATCTCGGCTAAGGTCCAATCTCGGTCCGGAAGACTAGGACTCTTACAATATACATAAATAGAAAGTATGGGCCGTTTTATGTAAATATACCTAAAAGATCTCCAACCAGTTAGGGTTTCCTGCGTGCTCCCAGCGGCGGCAACTTT